>SKCR01024368.1:0-167606 GCA_019454045.1 Zanthoxylum bungeanum | reverse complement strand
TGTGGCAAAATTTCTGGAGTGCTAGCACGCTTTTGGAGTCTTGCGAAGGTTTGATAGGGAAACGCACACGTGAGCATGGAATCATCAACCAAAGCTGGAGCTTGAGATCATCCAGGGCCGATTCTTGGAGGACCAAAAACAGTGAAGACCGTGAGCTTCAAAGGGCTACAAAGGATTTTTGTGTTCGTCGCAATCGTTCAAACCGATCATGTAAGTATTCAGCAACTTCCTTTGATGTATTCATACTTGTTTCTTGCTTCATAATGATCCTTGGGACCTTAGAGAAAACCCAACCTGGTATCTTAAGCCATATTGAGCATGAAACTTTTTAGTGTTTTAAAATTGTGTAAATTGTATTTGAGCATGATTTGATAAACTTACTTGATGAGTTTGCTTAAATGAAGTTTAATTGCAGTTTGGTTGGATCAATTTCATGAAATTTGATTGGATCATTTTTTTGCCCAAAAGTGGCTTGGCCGAAAAAAAATACTATGAACCCTAAATGTCTTGGTATTTTGTTTGTTTGATCATCGATGACTTGAAACAACTTGGGTAATGTTGATTTTAAGATTCAATGGGATTGGATTTAAAATTGGACATAAATATACCCTAAATGCCGAGACCTAGTGTTGCATGAAAAATGGGTTTTATTTTTGATTAAAATGTGTTGGACATGTTTTGATGTTATGAGCATAATTAATTGGATAATGATGTTTTGAATTCTTAATTTGGGTGATTGATTATTGGCATACACTTTGAGTAATTAAATTGTGAAATTGGATTTTTGGAATTTAATTATGTTGGGCAAAATTTGGAATTGGGCTTGTAAAGTTTTAATTGGGCTTATTGGGCTGGTTTGTACCTGTTGGACAAAATGACCCATAGCGTCACTATTTGCACAGATCATTGTGTTGTTGTAGCAAATTAACTATGTAACAAGGAAATTGCACTCTCGTCATTTGTGATTAGATCACCATAGATATATAAATGAAGAGAGGTCCCTATGATTAGTTCCTGGATTGAGATGATATGAGACAGTATCAGTCCACGAAGGATTAATCATTAAATATCCCTAGCCGTAGTATTATCGAGACTGGACATCGATAATGCGGAATAGGCTAGTATTGCACTTGTGCGCGTTGTGAGGGCACAACGACATAGTTCTCATATATATAAGTATTGGATACTTATGCAAGTGCGATAGGAGGTCGTGTTTCACCGATGGTACGGGAACACCTTCGCTCTGGATAGACCCCTCGGAATCCCATTGGTATTATGACGATGTGTCTATGGGAGGCCGAAATCAAGGTAGGTGTGTTATAGTCTTAACCTGAGACTTACATCGCTAATGCTTACGACAATCGATATACTTTAGTTGAGGTCGTCTAGGACTGTAACCGGTTCTGTGTACGCCAATGCCGGGTATATTGAGAATCGTAGTGTATTGGATGTGATGTCAAGACGGAAGTGTCACTCCAGTCATAATGGAGATGATGTCACGCAGGATACGGTATTAGTGCTCTTAAAGTGATGCGCATCCAATCGTGATATTATGACCAGGTCATGAATATCCGATTATAGAGACTAGTTACCAGACATCCGATATGTGTTTCGGACGGGGCAGACACTTATCCAGCCCCAGCCCTAGCACGTGACTATCCGATACTGGGCCGATATACACAATACATTAGTATACTACGCTTGATACAGATCTTAATATTCTTAATGGATATGTCCGGAGAATTAGGTAGACTTGTTGCTTTGCTAGGAGTCGACCTTGTCTCGTAAATCGGTAGAACGTAGTACTTGGTACGTACGTGATTCGGATACTCCGACGACCGTATTTACTGCCAGATTATCCGGGGATCTCATGGGTCGCTTCCCGATAATCCACCGATGACGCACAACTCGCACTCTTGAATAATCTGGGATTATATAGAAGAGAGAGAGAAAATTAATCTAGGATTAGTAACGGAGATATTTTATCCGGGATAAAATGTCGTCTAAAGAGAGAGAACGATTAATTTGGAATTAATCGATGAATTAATATATTCGATATATTAAATGAAATTAGATTTCGACGCGGAATTAAAATTAGATTTTAATTCGGGCAAACGAGTTAATTTAGAATTAATTCGTTAGCGACGTAAATAATAATTTCGCCAGGCGCAATTATTTATTTAAATTCGATTGAATTAACGTCGCGACGTAAGCTCGGTATTTCGGAAATATCGAACCCGAACGCGTGAGTGCACGTGGGCCCACTTTCATTTGGAAACGTGTGGGGCCCACATGACACATGTCATTCTAATGTTGCATGTAGATAGTGTACAATGCACTCAATGTTATTGCATGGAAATTGAGTGTTTGACACTCTAAGCCATTGCATGTTTTGTGTCATAATTTTATTATTTATTTAATAAATATTATGGCATAAATATAAATTGATTTTTGGTAAATCATTTTAATAAACACAAAACATTTCATCTCTCTCAAATGCTCTCTTCTCTCACGCCCAAATGGGCAACAATGCTCACTGGTTTTGAACCAAAAAAACGTGAGCAATAGGGAAGCCAAGAGTGGTTTCTCATGGTGAGAAATCAAGTGCTAGCACACTTACAAGTCTTGCGAAGGTGGTAGGGAGGTTCGACCATGAGACGGGATCCATCCGACGAAGCTAGGAGCTCCGTTTCTCATTCAATTTTCTGTTTTTGTAGCAGTGGTGTGGACTGCATGCAGTAGGCTTACATGGCAGTGCGTTTTTGGTTCATTTGTCTTCAAATCGACTCTACCGATCAATGTGAGTATTCCGCTACCTCCGTTGATGGTTCACACATAATTTCATGTCTTGTTTGATCTTGGGACCTTAGAATAACCAACAATGGCATCATGAGCTAATGTTGCAAGCATGAAATTTGTAGGGTTTAAAATTTGGGTAAATGTGTTGGCATGATTTGAATAAATTGCTTGTTTGAGTATGCTTATAACATGTTTAAATCATTTTGGTTGGACTAATTGATGAAAAATGATTTGGAATTATTTTCCCCAAATTAATGCCTGGCCGAATTGTTTGATATTATTTTGGATTCTTGGATTTTTTGATTTTTTGATTCATTTGATGAGTTAGAATCATTTAGGTGATTGTTAATTTGAATCGAATTGGATTGGATTTTGAATTGGACAAAAAACCCCAAATTCCTTACCTTGGCCGAATGTGTCATGCCCTAATGTCTTGGTAATTTTGATTTTGTGACATTGGATGGTATGAAATCAAATCGGATGTTGATTTAATGTCGATTGCGGATTAATTGGATTGAAACCGAATTGGACATGAAATCCCTCCTTGGCCGAGAGCATGAAAGCATGTAAAAGGGTTTGATTTTTCATTATGTGTGGTTGACATGTATAATGAAATTAAGTATGATTAATTGGACTAATTTAGTGTTTTTGGAAATGTTGATTTAGTGATTAATCATATAATGCACTTTTGGTAATTAAATTGTGAAAATTGGATTTTTGGAATTTAATTAATTGGGCCTAATTTTGGAAATTAGAATTTAAAGTTGTAATTGGGCCTATTGGGCTTGATTTATCAAGTTTGGTTTAAAATGGATTGGATCCAATTGGGCCAAAACCTTGACCATAAAGCCCAAATGCCACTTAATGAACCTTTAAAGTTCAATTGGGCCTAATGGGCCAAGATTGATTTATGGGCTTATGGGGTAAATCCCGGATTGGACTTTGGTTATCGGTTTGACCCGAGTTTGACCAAAAGTCCACGCCTTAAGAAATCAATCAAAAGCCCATTGGACTTTAATTGAATTGACGTTGGACGTTAATCGGTCTTTGAGACGCGTTACGATTAAATTTGGAATTTAAATCGAAAAAGGTTTATGAATAAAAGTGTAATATTTAATTTGGAATTGAATGAATAGTGAATTAGTATTAAATACATGTTAAATTAGATTTAATGATTTAGTTTAATAATTCATGAATTCGTACTTTAAGTACTTATTCGCAAAAACGAGTTTGACTCGAACAAAATCAAATCGTTGTTTGAACATTGGATGATCACTTAATTATCAGATTAATTAATTTGATTAGATTGATTGATAGCATGCTTATGTGTGTGAATACGTGGTTGTGTTGAATGAATAATGTATATCGGATGGATATTAGACGGTGGGCAATTTTAGAAATTGTTGTAATAATTCGTGTAATAAATTCATTTATTATGTAATGGACCAGCGTTTCCAGCCTTACCTGCGTTTCAGCCTTATCTTATTCCTTTGTATTCTCTCTCACCTATTCCCCTCTATGTATATGAGGTTTCTTTAGAAGTGTAGTGTAACGGGGTAGAAGTAATACTAGTGCTAGCTTGAGTGAGAAAGGGAGAGATTTGATCTAGGATCAATGTGTTAAGTATCCATCCGCATATCATTATTATTTTATTTCATACTCGCTTTATTATGTATTTAGAATGCATGTTTAAGGGTGTATGATGATGAGACCTTAACATAGATAATTAAATTGGTAGCCAATTTGCACGCGAAAAAGCCCTCATCAAATATCATGCGTTTTTCCTTCCATTGAGTGATTCTTACTCAAGATCCTAGATTGGCAGGGGTTGTTGGCCAAAGTCAAGCCCTTGTCCTTCAAAGATGTGTTTTAATCACGAGGCTTTGTTCCATATTGGTGTCTTGTCCAAGTTGTGGTTTGTTGGCCAAAGTCAAGACCACTTCTTGTCCAACGACATTGATTACGAAGCTTCCTTGTCAATGGGTCCGCGCTTGACTGGGATCATTAGGTTTGTTGTGCCAAAGCCAAGGCCTAGTTGATTCAGAGGAAAAAGGTTAGGATATACATTATCGATGTATAGACATATATAAGATATATGTTTAGGACTTGGATGTCCACCTACTGGATCTAGGAGTTGGATTAGATCCAATTGATCTTCGAGATCTACCTAGTTAATTATCATACAATTTGTTGGCCAAAGTCAAGATTGTGTGATATTTAACGGGATCCTAGCCCACTAGGAAACACGGTTTCCCGAGTACTCGACAGAGGGTTAGAGGCTCGACGAAAAATAGTGGGAGGCAAGTATTGAATTTGCAACATTCGTTCGAATACTCGCTAAACGCGCTCATCTATATTTTACTCGTCATATTAATCAAAAATATTAGTTGGACTAATATTTTATGTTGTTTTAAATATATATATAGTTGGACTATATACAAACTCATTCAATATGTAGTTGATTTTATAATTGGATTATAGTAATCAATATAATTGAATTAAAAATAGTTGATTTTATAATTAGATTATAGTAATCAATATTACAATTATAGTTGATTAAATAATTGGATTATTGTAATCATTATAATAAATAGTACCTTATTAAATTGATTAAATAGTTGGACTATTGAAATCAAGAAAGAATTGAAAAGTTGAATATTTAAAAATATATAATCATGGATTAAATGCTTTTAAATGATTTAATTTTCATATTGGGAATAAATAATAGGTTAAATTATTTGATAAAATAACTTATTATGACTAACTAAGCCATAATTAAGCAAATAGTAGAGCATAAAGTCTTTGGAAGATTTATGTGATGATGACTTTAGTGCTTAATTATATACTTACAATAAATCTATCTTTAGATTTAAAAGTATTAAAATTGCAATTAATAATTCTTGGAGAATTAATTGACCATTCTAGTGGAGAAAGTAAAGTCAAGTTTGCAATTGGGCAAGTTGCACAAGGTGCACATCATTTCGATATTCCGAACCCAAGGCTTGGCCAAAGGTTTGTGAAATATTGAAATGATAATTGACATATCCCAAAGTGACTACCATTTGGATATGGAAGACACGAAGGAATTAAAGATAGGGAGAGGCTCTAACTTTAAAATATTTGTCAAAGTTATGTTTACTACTAGTATTAAAATGGATTTAAATACTTAGTGTGGTACATAATACATATATGTATTGACGTTCAGAATCCGCTGTGAGCTGGATACTGGCTTCAAGCCGAGATTTCTCTGCGAATTGGAAACGGGACGAAAGTCGTTGTTTCGACCGTAGATACCTAAGTTTAGGAACTACCCTTAGGTATGTACTTAAATTAGGAAATGTTATAATGTAACTAGTTTGACTAGAGACATTATCTCTATATCAGTGTTTAATCCGATGCGGATAAAAACCTTTATATTCTAGAACACTAAAGTGTTTCATTATATAAAGATGATACTGAGAAATACATTAGATGTAAATAACATAATTTTATTTTGAATATAAATAAAATCTCAAACATATAAATGACAAATATAATAGCTCAAATTGATTTGATCAATAGAGACTTATTTGTGGCATGTTGTCTAGGACACTAAATAAACAAGACTCGTATATCCACACTTTTGAAGAGTGGATACTAGGACTGATTTGACTATCAAATAAGGTCTACGAATCTAGTTTATTAGGTTAAAAACCTACCTAAAATACTATTTACTTGGTAATAGTAAAAGGGCCACCGATCTGTTAGCCCTATTCATGGTGAAGTAAGTGGGCCCATATCTAGCTAGGCTAGATGTGAACATGAATATTTCGTGACCTTAACGAATGTGGCATCACGTTATGGTTATGTTTTCTTTTGAAGAACACAGATACGAACTTTTGAGTTTCGACACGAAAAAACAAACAGATCGGCTGTAGTATTATGCCGCGCTGCGGTAAGACCGTATTGGTAAATACTTAAGCAGTAAGTTTCATATATACATGAAAGAGTACGGTGTTCTTTCATGTGAGGACTCCTCCCGAGACACGTCGGTTAGACGGGGTGTGTCTGAACTAAACCGAATTTTGTTGGACATGATAAGGTTTATCACGAGTCGCTCTGAGCTACTATTTCCTTCTACAGGATATGTATTAACAGTGCAAAACTTATTTAGAATAAGGTTCCATATAAATCTGTTTGACAGATATCATATAGGATATGAACAGGAAAGAAACGAGGTTTCTCATTCCTGATAATTTGGGTATGCCAGGCATAAGTTTGGATGATACCAAACTAAGAAACCCAAATTGGATTAGTGCCAATATAGGTTATCCTAAGGGAAACCATAAGTATAGTACTTATAAATCCCACATGAGAACAATGTGATTGTTGCTCACCATGCGGTTTTCCTAGAGGAATACCGATATGCAGTGGTCAGTGGGAGGAGGATAGTGATACTCGATGAAAAATCGGAGAGTAGTAATACTATTCAAAGCACGAAGTCCTTAATGGAACACAAATATTCATCTATGATGAATCTATACCATTAATCTTCAAAATACACAAGAACCGCGTAGATCAGAGATAGAGTCAGAAAACAACCTGGGGTATGGGTTTCTGATCTCACCTAATAAGATTTTAATCTTTTAAGGGTACACCAACGACTACGTTATGAGGTAGTGATACAAGGTATCGACTCCCTATTATGGCAAAGTGCCATGAGTCCAAAATGGATTCCATGTTTATACAACTATTTGGATACTAGTTGTTGTACCACGAGGCATTGTGCCTATGGTACATTAAACGTCTTCAAGGAAGACATACATGGAAGGCAACATACCCACGTACAAAGCTGGGCTTTTGACGAAAAGGTATCGTTATCAACATTGTGTTAATAACGGTTCAACCTTTTACCTGTTGCCATGGTAAGTCCATTTTGAAGATGCTTGTTGATAACTGTATATTTCATTTATGAAACATGTCAGTTACAAATCAAAATCGCTTTCCTGAAAAGGAAACCTTTTGGAGGATGTTTACAACATCCTGACGATTTTGTATAACCGACAAACAAGGTTTGCGGGTTATTCGATCCATGTTTGGATCAAAGCAAGCATAAGGTTCTTGGAACTGACGTTTTGAAATAATCATAATGGTTTATGATTTAACTCAAAACGAAATAATTCTTGTGTATATAAGGAGGTTAGTGGGAGAGCGCACTGACAGTGAAATTCCCATAAAGCAATTGGTGAAAGCTTGGCTTTCATAGATATTCTTTCAATAGAAATTCTCCGTAGAATTCTGGGGAGTAACAACCTTTATTCAGGGAATAAAGATCTACTGGGATAGATTTGGAGTTGTTAACACTCTCTGGGAAATTGTACATTTAAAATGTACTTGTATTGGTGTCTCATACGCTTCGAGCATATGGAGTCACAATCAGGTCAATCCAAGTGATAGTCACTGGATTGAACATTAAGAACATCTGTTAGTATGTGAGAGAACTAAAGATGTTGTCTTAAACTATGGAGAAGGAGAACTTGAAGTGACTGGGATCACTGTTGCAAGTTTCCAAACCGGTAAATACTGCGTCGGTACTATAAAGTTTGAATAACGGGACAAGAGCTGAAACATTCCGAGCAAGATAACTGTTGCCGACCGATAAAAAACAAATGCGGATTATTGCTGCAGCTGAGGCAGCAATAAAAGCCATTTGGGTCGATAATAAATCTAATTAGATTAGATATAGTTCTGTTAGCAGCTGAGCCAGGCGTCAGCACAGGCTAAAGAATTAAAGGTCTCATCGACGATCCAGATATATACTTCTATATCATCTGATTCGTTCGGATCATACACATCGTGGCGATGTGATGATCGTGTAAATCGCGCGTCAGACGATAATTAAGCAAATCGCTGACGAAAACCTTTCCTCAGCAATTTGAGCGAATTGTACATAGTTCGGGTGTTAGACACTCGAGTGACTGGCTATGTGCCAAGTGGGAGATTGTTGGACAAAATGACCCATAGCGTCACTATTTGCACAGATCATTGTGTTGTTGTAGCAAATTAACTATGTAACAAAAAGGAAATTGCACTCTCGTCATTTGTGATTAGATCACCATAGATATATAAATGAAGAGAGGTCCCTATGATTAGTTCTGGATTGAGATGATATGAGACAGTATCAGTCCACGAAGGATTAATCATTAAATATCCCTAGCCGTAGTATTATCGAGACTGGACATCGATAATGCGGAATAGGCTAGTATTGCACTTGTGCGCGTTGTGAGGGCACAACGACATAGTTCTCATATATATAAGTATTGGATACTTATGCAAGTGCGATAGGAGGTCGTGTTTCACCGATGGTACGGGAAACAGCTTCGCTCTGGATAGACCCCTCGGAATCCCATTGGTATTATGACGATGTGTCTATGGGAGGCCGAAATCAAGGTAGGTGTGTATAGTCTTAACCTGAGACTTACATCGCTAATGCTTACGACAATCGATATACTTTAGTTGAGGTCGTCTAGGACTGTAACCGGTTCTGTGTACGCCAATGCCGGGTATATTGAGAATCGTAGTGTATTGGATGTGATGTCAAGACGGAAGTGTCACTCCAGTCATATGGAGTGGAGATGATGTCACGCAGGATACGGTATTAGTGCTCTTAAGTGATGCGCATCCAATCGTGATATTATGACCAGGTCATGAATATCCGATTATAGAGACTAGTTACCAGACATCCGATATGTGTTTCGGACGGGGCAGACACTTATCCAGCCCCAGCCCTAGCACGTGACTATCCGATACTGGGCCGATATACACAATACATTAGTATACTACGCTTGATACAGATCTTAATATTCTTTAATGGATATGTCCGGAGAATTAGGTAGACTTGGTGCTTTGCTAGGAGTCGACCTTGTCTCGTAAATCGGTAGAACGTAGTACTTGGTACGTACGTGATTCGGTATATCCGACGACCGTATTTACTGCCAGATTATCCGGGGATCTCATGGGTCGCTTCCCGATAATCCACCGATGACGCACAACTTTGCACTCTTGAATAATCTGGGATTATAATAGAAGAGAGAGAAAATTAATCTAGGATTAGTAACGGAGATATTTTATCCGGGATAAAATGTCGTCTAAAGAGAGAGAACGATTAATTTGGAATTAATCGATGAATTATATATTCGATATATTAAATGAAATTAGATTTCGACGCGAGGAATTAAAATTAGATTTTAATTCGGGCAAACGAGTTAATTTAGAATTAATTCGTTAGCGACGTAAATAATAATTCGCCAGCGCAGGCGCATTATTTATTTAAATTCGATTGAATTAACGTCGCGACGTAAGCTCGGTATTTCGGAAATATCGAACCCGAACGCGTGAGTGCACGTGGGCCCACTTTCATTTGGAAACGTGTGGGGCCCACATGACACATGTCATTCTAATGCTTTGCATGTAGATAGTGTACAATGCACTCAATGTTATTGCATGGAAATTGAGTGTTTGACACTCTAAGCCATTGCATGTTTTGTGTCATAATTTATTATTTATTTAATAAATATTATGGCATAAATATAAATTGATTTTTGGTAAATCATTTTAATAAACACAAAACATTTCATCTCTCTCAAATGCTCTCTTCTCTCACGCCCAAATGGGCACAATGCTCACTGGTTTTGAACCAGAAAAACGTGAGCAATGGGAAGCTAGAGTGGTTTTCTCATGGTGAGAAAATCAAGTGCTAGCACACTTACAAGTCTTGCGAAGGTGGTAGGGAGGTTCGACCATGAGGACGGGATCCATCCGACGAAGCTAGGAGCTCCGTTTCTCCTTCATTTTCTGTTTTTGTAGGCAGTGGACTGCATGCAGTAGCTTACAGGCAGTGCGTTTTTTGGGTTCATTTGTCTTCAATCGACTCTACCGATCAATGTGAGTATTCCGCTACCTCCGTTGATGTGTTCACACATAATTTCATGTCTTGTTTGATCTTGGGACCTTAGTAGAATAAAAACAACATTACCAAGAAAGGTTTAGGCCCTAAATTGGTTGGATCCAATTGGGGCCAACCACCCCAAAAACATATCAATAAAGTCCAATTATGACAAATGACCTTAATATACCAATTGGGCCTAATGGGCCTAAATTGGTTTCTTGAGCATATAAGGGTGATCCTTAAATTGGCTTTAGTCCTTTGGGTTTGACCCCATATTGACCAAAAGTCCATGCCTTAGAATTAATTAAAAGCCCATTGGACTTTAACTTAAATTGACATTGATGTTAATCGGGCTTTGAGACCGTAACGATTAGATTTGGAATCTAAGTAGTAAGGTACATTAAAAAGTGTAACTATTTAATTTGGAATTAAATAAAATGAATTAGTAATTAAATACATATTAAATTGGATTTAATGTTGTAGTTTAATTTAATTCAAGAATTCGTACTTTGAGTACTTATTCGCAAAACGAGTGGACTCGCGCAAAATCAAATCGTTGTTTGAACATTGGATGTTCATTAATATCAGATTAATTAATTGGATTAGATTGATTGATAACATGCTTGTGTGAATACATGGTTGCGATGCATGAATAATGTATATCGGATGGATATTAGATGGGTGGGGCAATTTTGGAAATTATTGTAATAAATTTAGAATTATTAATTAGACCTGCGTGTCCAGCCTATTACCTCTTTGACTCTGTGTATTTCTCCTCTCACCTATTCCCCTCAATGTAAATGAGTTTCTTTAGAAGTGTTATGTAACGGGTAGAAGTAATACTTGTGCTAGCGGGAGAGAGGAAAATGGAGAGATTTGTTCTAGGAACAATGTGTTAAGTATCCATCCGCATATCATTATTATTTTATTTATTTACACGCCTTATATGTGTTAGAATAGAATGCATGTTAAGGGTGTGATGATGATGAGACCTTAACAAAGATAATAAATTGGTTGCCAATTGCAGGGGAAAACCCTCAACATCATATATTAAGCGCTTTCCTTCCATTGAGTGATTCTTACTCAAGATCCAAGATGGCATTGGTTTGTTGGCCAAAGTCAAGGCCTTTGTCCGTCGAGGATGTGTTTGAATCATGAAGGCTTTGTTCCATATCAGTGTCTTGTCCTAGTTGTGATTTTTGGCCAAAGTCAAGATCACTTCTTGTCCATCGACATTGATTACGAAGCTTTCCAGGTCAATGGGTTCCGCTTAACTGGGATCACTAAGTTTGTTGTGCCAAAGCCAAGGCTTAGTTGATTCAGAGGAAAAAGGTTAGGCAATATATTGGATATATTGGCATATATAAGATATAT
This sequence comes from Zanthoxylum bungeanum, assembly GCA_019454045.1. Lineage (NCBI taxonomy): Eukaryota > Viridiplantae > Streptophyta > Magnoliopsida > Sapindales > Rutaceae > Zanthoxylum > Zanthoxylum bungeanum. The sequence continues at coordinate 155,506 of SKCR01024368.1, read as the reverse complement.
GTTTCGGACTTGGATGTCCACCTACTGGATCTAGGAATTGGATTGGATCCAATTGATCTTAGAGATCTACCTAGTTAATTATCATACAATTTGTTGGCCAAAGTCAAGATTGTGTTTATTTAATGGATCCTAGCCCACTAGAGACAAGGTTTCCTTAGTACTCCTCATAGGGGTTAGAGGCTCGCCGAAAATAGTGGGAGGCAAGTATTAAATTTGCAATATTCGTTTAGTAACTTGCCATACGCGCTTATTCAAATTTATTTCGTCAATAAATAATTATTAGTTGGACTAATAATAATGTTGTTTTAATTAAACAGTTGGACTGTATTCAAACTATTTCAATTAATAGTTGATTTTATAATTGGATTATAGTAATCAATATACTTGAATTTAATCAATTAAATTATAGTTGATTATATAGTTGGACTATAGTAATCATTATAATGAATAGTACCTAAAATCGTTGATTAAATAGTTGGACTATTAGAATCAAGATAATTGAAAGATTAGTTTTTTAAAACATAATCCTGGGTGAAAATATATTTAAACGAATTTATTTTTCAAATTGGGAATATAATTTCAGGATAGTCCTGCAAACTAAAAAGTTACTTTATTTGATAAAATAACATCTTAGGCCTAAGCCCGGAGTGAGCAAATAGTAGAACATAATATTTGAATATTCATGTGATGATAACTTTAGTGCTTAATCCATTAGCTTTCCCAATAGACTCCTTAATTTCTTAATCAGAACTAAGGATTAATCCTTATAGTATGGTAATGAAATTGATTGATCTTCATAGATCTATCTTAGATCTTTGAAGAACTAAATTGCAATAGTAAACTCTTGGAGAGTTAATGGCTATTTCAAGGAGATAAAGCCAAAGTTTGCAATAAGGCAAGAAGCGCAAGGCGCACCTTACTTCGACATCCAGAAGGCCAAGGCTTGGCCAAAAGCTTCTGGAATGTGGAAAAAGGGCAAAGGCAAAGTCATTATAATCTTCTGGGAAGACAAATGACAAATCCTAAAATGTCTACCTATACTGTGGCAAACGGGGTCACTAAAGCGTGACTGCAGTATGGACAAGGCAGACATGAAGGAATTGAAGACGGGCAAGGCTTTGACTTCAAATATGTTTGTCATAAACATGTTCACTACTAGTATTAAAATTGGATTTTAAATACTAAGTGTGGTACATAAATATGTACTGATGTGCAGAATCTGCTATGAGCATGATACTAACTTCAGTAGAGATTTATCTACGAATAGGAAACGGGACAACAGTCGCTGTTTTAACCGTAGAGACCTAAGTTTAGGAACTACCCTTCGGGTGTGTACTTAAATTAGCAAACTGTTATAATGTAACTAGTTTGACTAGAAACATTATCTCTATATCAGTGTTTAATCCGTTGCGGATTTACCTTTACATTCTAGAACACTAAAGTGTTTTATTATATAAAGATGATATTGAGATAACCACATTAGATGTGAATAAACAGTATTTATATTTTGAATATAAATAAATCTCAAACATATAACATGACAAACAAATAGCTCAAACTGATTTTTGATTAAGAGACTTAGATGTGGCATTGTTGTCTGGGACACAATTAATAAGACTCGTATATCCACACTTTCGAAGAGTGGGTACTAGGACATATTTGTTTCTAATCAAATAAAGTCTACGAATCTAATTTATTGGGCAAAGTGCCTAGAACATTATTTACTTCGTAAAAGTGTAAATGCCACCGATTGTTAGCCATTGTTCATAGTGACGTAAGTGGGCCCATATCTAGCTAGGCTATGGGTGGATATGAATGTTTCGTGACCTTTACGGGTGGCATGCGTTATGGTTATGTGTTTCTTTTGAAACACAAATCGGAAACTTTTATAGTTTCGACACGAAATAGACAAACAGATCGGCTAAAGTATAAAACCGTCACGGTTAGACCATGATGAAAATACTTAAGTAATAATTTTCTCATATACTTGAAAGAGTATAGTAATCTTTCAATGAGGACTCCTCCTGGAACACGTCAATATGACGGTGTGTCCGAACGAAAAAATCAAGTTTTATTAGACATGATAAGGTTAATCATGAGTCGCTCTGAGCTACCATTTCCTTCAACGGATACGCATAGACAGTGCATAACTTATTTAGAATAAGGTTCCATAAAATCTGTTAGACATACTTCATATTAGATAAGAACAGGAAAGAAACCGGGTTTTCTAATTCTTGAAGATTGGGAATGCTGGGCATAAGTTTGGATGATACCAAACTAGAACCCAAATTGGATTAATGCCTAAGTTATGGTTATCCTGGGGAAACCAAAGTATAGTACTTATACAACTCACAGAGAAATAATGTAATGTTGCTCGCCATGCGGTTTTCCTAAGAGGAACACCTATAAGCAGTGGTAAGTGGGAGGAAAGTAAAACTCGATGAAAATCAGAGTAATACTGTTCCAGGCACCGATTCCTTATGGAACACAAATAGTTCATCAAGGATGAAACTATACCATAATCTTCGAATACACAAGAACCACATAAGTCGGAGAGAGTTAGAAAACAACCTGGGGTATAGGTTTCTGATCTCACCTCAAAAGATGTCAATCTTATTGAGGAATACGAACTGACTACGTATGAGGAAGTGATACAAGGTATCAACTCCCTATTATGGCAAAGTGCCATGATGTTGAAATGGATTCCATGTATACCAACTAAGTTTGGATACTAGTTTTTGTACCGGAAGGCATTATGCCTATTGGTACTATATAAGTCTTCAAGGAAGACATACATGGAAGGCAACATACCACGTACAAAGCTAGGCTTGTAGCGGAAAGGTATCGTTATCAACATTGTGTAGATTACGACGGAACCTTTTACTCGTTGCCATTGTTAAATCTATTGGATAATGCTTGCTGATGCTGTATGTTTCCTTATGAAATATGCAGCTGAACGGAAAAATCGCTTTCCTTAAACGGAAACCTTTTAGAGGATGTTTACAACATCCTGACGGTTTTGTCGTACCATAACAAGCAAACAAGGTTTGCAGGTTATTCGATCAATGGATGGATTGAAGCAAGCATTGCGTTCTTGGAATTATCATTTTTGATGTAATCATAATGGTGTATGATTTAATTCAAAACGAAAATGATTCTTGTGTATATAAGGAGGTTAGTGGGAGCGCACTAATAATGAAGTCCTAAGTAATAATGACATATCATTTCTTGGAAATGATATTCCCATAATATAATCGGTGAAAGCTTGGCTTTCAAGAAAATTCTCCGTAGAATTCTTGGGAGAAACAACCTTTATTCTAGGAATAAAGATCTACTACGATAGATTTAAAGTTGTTAATACTCTCCGAGAACTCGTATATTGAAAAATGTACGGAACCTGGTGTCTCATATGCTTTGAGCATATGGAGTCACAATCAGGCCAATCCAAGTGATAGTCATTGGATTGATGTTAAGAACATGCTTTAGTATCTTAGAGATCTAAGGATGCTGTCTTATACTATGGAGAATGAGAACTTGAAGTGACTGGGTTCACTGTTGCAAGACTTTAGGGCATCCAATGATCAAAAACACAAAAAATACCAAGACTTTAGGGCATCATCCAATTTGGCCAAGCCTAAAATTGGGCAAAAATTGATCCAATCAACTTTTCATGAAATTGATCCAATCCAACTTCAATTAAACATAATTCAAGCATACTCAATCAAAGAATTTTATCAAATCATTCTCAAATTCATTTTACCCAATTTTAACCCTAAGTTCAAGTTTCATGCTCAAATGGCTCTGATACCATTGTTGAGTTTCTCTAAGGTCCCAAGGATAATTTTCAAGCAAGAAACACATGTGATACAATAATGAAATATGGCGGAAACATACTTACATTGATCGGTTTGGATGCGACGAAGAAAAAACATTTCCTCAATGGTGATGAAGCTCTTGTTGGACAGTTATAACCCATAGCGTCACTATTTGTATTGATCATGGTGTTGTTGCACAAATTAACTATGTGACAAAGGAAATTGCTCTTTTATCATTTGTGATTAGATCACAAAGATGTATAAATGATGAAAGGTTCATATGATTAGTTTCTGGATTGAGATGATATGAGACAGTATCAATCCATAAAGGTTTAATCATTAAATATCCCTAGTCGTAGTATTATCGAGATTGGACATCGATAATTCGGAATAGACTAGTATTACACTTGTGCTCGTTGTGAGGGCATGACAACATAGTTCTCATATATTTGGGTATTGGATACTCATGCAAGTGTAGTAGGAGGTTGTGTTTTACCGATGGTACGGAAAACAGCTTCGCTCTGGATAGACCCCTCGGAATTCCATTGGTAGTATTACTATGTGTCTATGGAAGTCCGAATCAGGGTAGGTGTATTTGGTCTTAACCTGAGACTTGCACCGCTAATACTTGCGACAATCAATGTATTTTGGTTTTGGTCATCCAGGGCTTTAACAGGTTCTGTGTACGCCTCTTCTGGGTATATTGAGAATCGTAGTGTATTGGGTGTGATGTCGAGATGGAAGTATCACTCCAGTAATAGTGGAGATGATGATCACGTAGGATACAGAACTCGTTCTCTTTATGCTGCAGCTATCGGGATATTATGACTAGGTCATGTTTATCTGATTATAGAGACTAGTTACCAGAGATCGATATGTGCTTCGTACGGGGCAGACACATTTCCAGCCCCAGGCCTTGCACGTGACATCCGATACTAGATCGAAATACGTAATACTACGTATACTACGCCTGATATAGATCACATATTCCTGTAAGGATATTTCTGGAGAATTGGGTAGGCATGGAGCTTTGCTAGAAGCCAACCTTGTCTTATAAATCGGTACAAGCGTAGTACTAGGTACTTACGTGTTCTGATAGCCCGACGACCAGATTTACTGCCAACATATCTGGGGATCTCATGGTTCGCTTCCCGAAGATTCACCGATGACGTATGACTCGCACTTTATTAATCTGGGGTTAATTAGATGAGAGAGAAAATTAATCTGGAATTAATTACAGAGATATTTTATCTAGGATAAAATATTAATTAAAGAGAGAGAACGATTAATTTGGAATTAATCGATAAAATAATATATTCGATATATTATACGAAATTGGATTTCGACGCGGAATTAAAATTAGATTTATTCGGGCAAACAAGTTAATTTAGAATTAATTCGTTAGCGACATGAATACTGATTTTGCTAGGCATAATTATTTAATTGCGTCGCAATAGAAAAATCATTAATTTGGAATTATCGAACCCTAGCCCGGGAGTGTTTGGGCGCACTCGCATTGCGATTTAAATGCGGCCCACAAGTCACATCTAGCGTCAAATCACTAGTCAATCAAGTGATGGAAGTCACATCACTTTGAGTGTGTGAGTGATGCTTGTCATCATTGATTGATGTGAATAGTGACATGAGTGGTTGATGGCATTTATGGCCATTTTTGGCTCCAAATTCATTTGACTTTTTGAAAGCAAATATTTGGTATATGTTTTATTTTTGATTTTGGAAATCAATTAACCTAATACAACACAACTCTCTCTCGCTTCTCACACTCCTTCTCACTCACGGCCTTGGGCCATTTTTGTTCTCTAAAATTCTGCAATTGCCGAATTCAAGAGGAAGAAATAAGGGAATTTTGTGGCAAAATTTCCGGAGTGCTAGCACGCTTTTGGAGTCTTGCGAAGGTGATAGGGAAACCGCATACGTGAGCATGGAATCATCAACCAAAGCTTGGAGCTTGAGATCATCCATGGCCGATTCTTGGAGGACCAAAAACAGTGAAGACCGTGAGCTTCGAAGGGCATAAAAAGGATTTTGTGTTCGTCGCATCTCTCAACCGATCATTGTAAGTATTCTGCAACTTCCTTTGATGTATTCATACTTGTTTCTTGCTTGATAATGATCCTTGGGACCTTAGAGAAACCCAACAACTCTCGGCCAAGGACTATTTTTGAGCTCCTCATTTTCGGTCACCACCTCCATTGATGCTCCAAGCTCCAAGCTTTCAAATGGTGATTCCATGCTCACGAAATTAGTTCCCTATCACCTTAGGATGACTCCTTTGTGTGCTAGCACTATTGATTTTGCAACAAAATCATCATCTTGCTTCTCTTTGTATCCTCGGTTTTTTACAGTAAATGGAGAAGAAGAAGTGGTCCAAGACCGTGAGAGAGAGGAGGGAAAAGTGCTCCAAAACCGTGAGTGGTGAAGAAGGAGAGAGAGAGTGATGTCTTAATTAGTTTGTGTATCTAATAAACAATATTGATTTTCCAAAATCAATTATTGATTTACCAAATGCAAAAAGTCAAGGCATAAATGCCAACAACCACTCCCATCACTATTCACATCACTCATGACAAGTTGTCAAATCACTCAAAGTGACTAGACATCACATCAATCGATTGACTAGTGATTTTACGCTTGTTGTGACTTGTGGACCGTACTAAATTTGCAATGCGAGTGCGCCCGCAAACACTTCCGGGCTCGGGTTTGCTAATTCCAAATTAACGAATTTTTCGATGCGACGTAATTAAATAATTATGCCTAGCAAAATTACTATTCACGTCGCTAACGAATTAATTCTAAATTAACTCCTTCGCCTGAATTAAAATCTAATTTCAATTCCGCGTCGAAATAAAATTTCGTATAATATATCGAATATATTATTTTATCGTTTAATTCCAAATTAATCGTTCTCTCTCTTTAATTAATATTTTATCCCAGATAAAATATCTCCGTAATTAATCCCAGATTAATTTTCTCTCTCTTTAATTAATCCCAGATTAATAAAGTGTGAGTCATACGTCATCGGTGAATCTTCGGGAAACGACCCATGAGATCCCCGGATATGTTGGCAGAAAATCCGGTCGTCGGACTATCTGAACAAATAAGCGCCTAGTACTACGTTTATACCGATTTAAAAGACAAGGTTGGCTTCTAGCAAAGCGCCATGCCTAACCAATTCTCCAGAAATATCCTTACAGGAATATGTGATCTGTATCAGGCGTAGTATACGTAGTATTGCGTATTTCGATCCAACATCGGATGTCACGTGCAAGGCCTGTGGCTGGAAATGTGTCTGCCCCGTACGAAGCACATATCGGATCTCTGGTAACTAGTCTCTATAATCGGATAAACATGACCTAGTCATAATATCCCGATAGCTGCAACATATAAGCGAACCAGTTCCGTATCCTACGTGATCATCATCTTCACTATGACTGGAGTGATACTTCCATCTCGACATCACACCCAATACACTACGATTCTCAATATACCCAGAAGAGGCGTACACAGAACCTGTTAAAGCCCTGGATGACCAAAACCAAAGTATATTGATTGTCGTAAGTATTAGCGATGCAAGTCTCAGGTTAAGACCAATACACCTACCCTTATTTGGACTTCCATAGACACATAGTCATACTACCAATGGAATTCTGAGGGTCTATCCAGAGCGAAGCTGTTTCCCGTACCATCGATAAAACACAACCTCCTACTACACTTGCATGAGTATCCTATACCCAAATATATGAGAACTATGACGTTATGCCCTCACAACGTGCACAAGTGTAATACTAGACTTTTACGCATTATCGATGTCCAATCTCGACAATACTCTGACTGGGGATATTTAATGATTAAACCTTCGTGGATTGATACTGTCTCATATCATCTCAATCTGGAACTAATCATATGGACCTTTCATCATTTATACATCTTGGTAATCTAATTACAAATGATGAAAGAGCAATTTCCTTTGTCACATAGTTAATTTGTACAACAACACCATGATCTGTACAAATAGTGACGCTATGGGTCATAATTGTCCAATATATCATGACCAAGTCATATTATCCTGATAGCTGCAGCATTTAAGAGTACAAGTTTTGTATCCCTGCGTGATCATCATCTCCATATGACTGAAGTGATACTTCCATCTTGACATCACACCCAATACACTACGATTCTCAGTAAACCCAAAAGAGGCGTACACAGAACTTGTTAAAGCTCCGGACGACCAAAACCAAAGTGTACTGATTGTCGCAAGTATTAGCGATGCAAGTCTCAGGTTAAGACCATATACACCTACCATGATGCGGATTCCCATAGACACATAGTCATACTACCAATGGGATTCCGAGGGGTCTATCCAGAGCGAAGCTGTTCCCGGTCCAACGGCTAACAGAACCTCCTATCACACTTGTATAAGTATCCAATACTTAAATATATGAGTACTATGTCGTTAAGATTCCATAACGTGTACAAGTGTAATACTAGCCTATTTCGCATTATCGATGTCCAGTCTCGATAAAACTACGACTAGGGATATTTAATGATTAAACCTTTCGTGGATTAATATTGTCTCATATCCTATTAATCCGGTACTAATCATATGGACTTTTATCATTTATATATCCAAGTAATCCAATTACAAAATGATAAAAGAGCAATTTTCTTTGTCACACAGTTAATTTATACAAGAACACCATGTCATTTACAAATAGTGATGTTATGGGTCATAATTGTCCAACACAGAGTTACAGACCGCAAGGTAACCTTCCTAGTAACACAGAACCAAATCCAATGAGCATTGGGAATGAGGAATGTCATGCCATCACTTTGAAAAGCGGTACTGAAATCAATAAAAATATTGGAATCAAGGCATCTAGTGAGGAAGTTCCAAAAGAAATTAGCGGAGCTAAATCGTAAATGGAGGAAAAAGAGGCAAAAGAAAATGATCGAGAAAGATTCACTCCACCTCCACCTTTTCCACAGCGTCTCCAGAAAAACCAACTGGATAAACAATTTGCTCGATTCCTGGAGATCTTCAAAAAGGTGCATATCAACATTCCATTTGCAGAAACATTGGCACAACTACCCAGCTATGTAAAATTCAAGAAAGACAATCTTTCACGAAAGCAGAGATTGGAAGACTAAGAGATAGTAGCATTGACAGAAGAATTCAGCGCCATCATTTGGATGAAGCTTCCCCCAAAGTTGAAAGATCTTGGCAGTTTCACCATCCATTGCATCATATGAGAACATAACTTCGGTAAGGCTCTATGTGATTTAGGTGCTAGTGTTAACTTGATGCCTTTTTCCATTTACAGGAAACTACAAATTGGAGAAGCAATGCCCACCTCAGTCTTTCTGTAACTTGCTGATAGATCGCTCAAATTTCTGAGAGGTGTAGTTGAAGATGTGTTGGTTAAATTCGACAAACTCATTCTCCCAGGATACTTTTGTTGGACAATTATGACCCATAGCGTCACTATTTGTACAGATCATGGTGTTGTTGTACAAATTAACTATATGACAAAGGAGATTGCACTCTTATCATTTGTGATTAGATCACCAAGATATATAAATGATAGGAGGTCCTAATGATTTGTTCCTGGATTGAGAATGATATGAGACAGTATCAGTCCACGAAGGATAAATCATTAAATATCCCTAGTCAGATTATTATCGAGATTGGACATCGATAAATACGTAAAAGACTAGTATTACACTTGTGCACGTTGTGAGGGCATAACATCATAGTTCTCATATATTTGGGTATAAGATACTCATGCAAGTGTAATAGGAGGTTGTGTTTTACCGATGGTACGAGAAACAGCTTCGCTCTGGATAGACCCCCTCGGAATTCCAATGGTAGTATGACTATATGTCTATGGAAGTCCGAAATCAGGGTAGGTGTATTTGGTCTTAACATGAGACTTGTACCGCTAATACTTGCGACAATCAATATACTTTGGTTTTTGTCATCCAGGGCTTTAACAGGTTCTGTGTACGCCTCTGATGGGTATATTGAGAATCGTAGTGTGTTGGGTGTGATGTCAAGACGGAAGTATCACTCCAGTCATATGGAGATGATGGTCACGTAGGATACGGTACTGGTTCTCTTATGTACTGTAGTCATCGGGATAAAATGACAAGGTCATGTTTATCCGATTATAGAGACTAGTCACCAGACATCCGACATTGCTTCGTACGGGCAGACAGAATTCTAGCCCTAGGCCTAGCACGTGATCATCCGATACTGGATTGAAATACACAATACTACGTATACTACGCCTGATATAGATCCTATATTCCTGTAAGGATATTTCTGGAGAATTGGGTAGGCATGGCGCTTTTCTAGAAGCCAACCTTGTCTTGTAAATCGGTACAAACGTAGTACTAGGTACTTACGTGTTCGGATAGTCCGACGACTGAATTTACTGCCAACATATCCAGGGATCTCATGGGTCGCTTCCCGAAGATTTACCGATGACGTATGACTCGCACATTTAATTAATCTTGGATTAATTAAATGAGAGAGAGAAAATTAATCTGGGATTAATTACAGAGATATTTTATCTGGGATAAAATATCAATTAAAGAGAGATAACGGTTAATTTGGAATTAATCGATAAAATAATATATTCGATATATTATACGAAATTGGATTTCGACGTGGAATTAAAATTAGATTTTAATTCGGGCTAACGAATTAATTTAGAATTATTTCGTTAGCGATGTGAATAGTAATTATGCTAGGCATGATTATTTAATTAAATTAGATTTAATTACATCGTAACGGAAAATTCATTAATTTGGAATTAACGAACCCGAGCCCGAGATTATTTGCGAGCGCATTCGCATTTTGAATTCGAGTGCGGCATGAAAGTCAAATCAAGCGTCAAATCGCTAGTCGCATCTAGCCTCACATCATTCGTCAATCAAGTGATAGATGTGTTTCACTTTGAGTGATTGACGCCAATCAGTATTCACTGATTGATGAGAAGCGATGTGTGTGGTTGGCAAGTATTTATGGCTTGAAATTTTGAAAGAGAAAATAAGTAAATTAATTTTGGAAATAATTTAGTGTATTATATACACTTTCTTCTTCATCCTAACTCTCTCTTCTATCTTTCTTCATCTCTCATTCACGCCCACTGTGGACTGTTCTTCACTGGTTTTCCGAGAGCCAATGGAGAAAAGGGGAGCAAAGTGTGGTGATTTTGTAGCAAAATCATCAAGAGCTAGTACTCCAAGAGACATGCGAAGGTGATTGGGAAGTCCCCCCATGAGCTTGGAATCATTTGACGAAGTTTGGAGCTTGTCGAAGGATAATTGAAGCCAAAAATGGAGGAGCAACAGCAGGTCACTGCCGTGATCATCCATGAGCAGAAACTGAATTTTTTGTTCATCGTAGCGTCGCTCAACCGATCGATGTGAGTATTCCGCAACTCTGTGATGTATTCGCATGTTTATTTCTTGCTTTGTATTCGATCCTCGGGGCCGTAGAAACCCAACAATGGTATCAGAGCGATTAAAAAGCATGAAATACGACTTAGGGCTTAAAATTTGGGTAAAATGTTTTTGAGCATGATTTAATTAAATTGGATGTTTGAGTATGCTTAAAACATGTTTAATTGAAGTTTGATTGGATCAATTTCATGAAATTGTGATTGGATCATTTTTTCCCCAAATTCTTAGCTTGGCCGAGAATGGTGCCCTATTTTATTGTCTTGGATTTTTGATTTTTGATCATTGGATGTGTTGGAAATCAATTGGGAATAATGATTTAATGTTTAATTGGATTTGATTGGATTAAAACCAAATTGGACATAAAATCCTCCTAAAGCTGAGACATATGAAGCATGGTTTGGGTTTGATTTTCGTTAAATTGTGTTGGACATGATTTAATGTTAATGAGCATGATTAATTAGATAAATTTGTGTTTTGGAAATATTGATTTGGGTAATTAATTGTGTTATACACTTTATGTAATTAAATTGTGAAATTGGGTTTTTGTAATTTAATTATATTATGCCTATTTTAGAAATTGGGCTTTTAAAGTTGTTATTGGGCTTATTGGGCATGGTTGTACTAAGTTAGGTTTAGGCTAAATTGGTTGGATCCAATTGGGCACAAAACCACATCCATGAAGTCCAAATGCGACTAATGGACCTAAATTGATTTCTGGGCTTATGGGGTAACTCCCAAATTGAACTTTGGTTATTGGGTTTGACCCAAGATGACCAAAAGTCCAGGTCGGTGGCATTTGCATTTTTACCAAGTAAATAGTGTTTTAGGCACTTTGCCCAATAAACTAGATTCGTAGACTTTATTTGATTGGAATCAAATCAGTCCAGGTACCCACTCTTCAAAAGTGCGGATATACGATTCTTGTTTAATTGTGTCCCAGACAACAATGCCACAATTGGTTTCTTCTGATCAAATCAGTTTGAGCTATTTGTTTGTCATTATATACGTTTGAGATTTTATTTATATTCTAAATATAAATAATGTTATTCACATCTAATGTGTTTATCTCAATATCATCTTTATATAATGAAACACTTTAGTGTTCTAGAATATAAAGGTTCACCCTCAGCGAGTTAAACACTGATATAGAGATAATGTATCTAGTCAAACTAGTTACATTATAACAGTTTCCAAATCCTGCTCATAGCAGATTCTGAACATTAGTATATATTTATGTATCACACTAAGTATTTAAAATCTAATTTTAATACTAGTTATGAACATAATAATGACAATCATATTTGAAGTCAAAGCCTTGCTCGTCTTCAATTCCTTCATGTCTGCTTTGTCCAAACGGCAGTCACGCTTCCGCGATCCCGTTTGCCACAATTTAGGCAGACATTTTGGGATATGTCCTTTATCTTCCTAGAAGATTATAATGATTTTGCCTTTACCCTTTTTCAACATTCCAGTAGCCTTTGGCCAAGCCTCGGGTTTATAGAATATCGAAGTAAGGTGCGCCTTGCGCTACATGCCATATTGCAAACTTTGACTTTGTCTCCTTGAGAATAGTCATTAACTCTCCAAGAGTTTACTATTGCAATTTTAATGGATTAAGCACTAAAGTTATCATTACATAAATCTCCCAAAGATTTATGCTCTACCTTTTGCTGAATTCCGGGCTTAAGCCTAATATGTTATTTTATCAAATAAATTAACTTATTAGTTTCCAGGACCATCCTGAAAATTTTATTCCCAATTTGAAAAATTAAACCATTTAAATACATTTTCCCTAGGATTATGTTTTAAATGTCAATCTTTCATTTTTATCTTGATTCTAATAGTCCAACTATTAATCAACGATTTGTGGTAATATATATTATAATGATTATTATAGTCCAACTATACAATCAAATATAATTTAAATCAATTAACCTCAATTATATTGATTACTATAGTCCAACTATAAAATCAACTATTAATTGAAATTAATTAATTCAAATATATTGATTACTATAATCCAATTATATAATCAACTATAATACAATCCAACTGTTTATTAAAACAACAATTTAAATATTAGTCCAACTAACATTTAATTTATATGACGAATGATATTTGTTTGAGCGCGTATGGCTAGTAATTGAACGAATATTGCAAATTCAATTCTTGCCTCCCACTATTTTTCGGCGAGCCTCTAACCTTCTGTCGAGTACTCGGGAAACCGTGTTTCCTAGCGGGCTAGGATCCCGTTAAATATCACACAATCTTGACTTTGGCCAACAAATTGTATGATAATTAACTAGGTAGATCTCTAAGATCAATTGGATCCAATCCAATTTATAGATCCAGTAGGTGGACATCCAAGTCCTAAACATATATCTTATATATGTAAATACATCCAATGTATTACCTAATCTTTTTCCTCTGAATCAACTAAGCCTTGGCTTTGGCACAACAAACTTAGTGATCCCAGTCAAGCGCGGCCCATTGACCACGGAAAGCTTCATAATCAATGTCGATGACAAGAAGTGGTTTTGACTTTGGCCAACAAACCACAACTTGGACAAGACACTGACATGTAACAAAGCTCTCGTGATTCAAGCACATCTTCGACAGACAAAGGCCTTGACTTTGGCCAACAAGCCAATGCCGTCTTAGATCTTGAGCAAGAATCACTCAATGGAAGGAAAGACGCTTAATATTATTTGAGGGTTTTTCGCGTGCAAATTGGCAACCAATTTATTATCTTTGTTAAGGTCTCATCATCATACACCCTTAAACATGCATTCTAAACACATAATAAAGCGCATATGAAAAGTAATAATGATATGCGGATGGATACTTTACACATTGATCCTAGATCAAATCTCTCACTTTTCTCTCTCCAGCTAGCACATGTATTACTTCTACCTGTTACACTACACTTCTAAAGAAACCCCATTTACATTGAGGGGAATAGGTGAGAAGGAATACAAAGAATAAGGGGGTGATAAGCTGGACACGCAGGTCCAATTAATAAATCAAATTTATTACAACATTTCTAAAATTGCCCCCCCATCTAATATCCATCCGATATACATTATTCATGCATCGCAACCATTATTCACACAAGCATGTTATCAATCAATCTAATCCAATTAATTAATCTGATAATTAGTGATCATCCAATGTTCAAACAACGATTTGATTTTGTTCGAGTCAAACTCGTTTTGTGAATAAGTACTCAAAGTACGAATTCTTGAATTAAATTAAACTACAACATTAAATCCAATTTAATATGTATTTAATACTAATTCACTATTTAATTCTAAAATAAATACTACACTTTATTAATAAACCTTTTACGATTTAAATTCCAATTTAATCGTTACGGGTCTCAAACTGCGATTAACGTCCAACGTTAATTTAATTAAAGTCCAATGGGCTTTTAATTAATTTCTCGAGGCGTGGACTTTTGGTCAACTCGGGTCAAACCGAATAACCAAAATCCAATCCGGGAGTTACCCCATAAGCCCAGAAATCAATTTAGGCCAATTAGGCCCAATTAAACTTTAAAGGTCCATTAAGTCGCATTTGGGCTTTATGGAGGCGGTTTTGGCCCATTGGATCCAATCCATTTGGCCTAAACCTAACTTGGTATAACCAAGCCCAATTAGCCCAATTACAACATAACAAGCCCAAATCCAATTTTAAGGCCCAAATAATTAAATCATAAAAGTCTAATTTCATAATCTAATTAATCCTAAAGTGTATAGCATTATTAATTACCCAAATCAATATTTCAAAAACACCAATTTGTACAATTAATCATGCTCATTATTATTATATCATGTCCAACACAATTTAACAAAAATCAAACCCATTACATGCTTTACTACTCTCGGCAATATGGACTAATTTTATGTCAATTTCGAATTCAATCCAATTAAATCCAAATTAACATTAAATCAACATCCTCAATCGTTTCAAGTCATCCAATGATCAACGAAACAAAATTACCAAGATTTAGGGCATACTCCTATTGGCCAACACATCAAAATTGGGGAAAATTGTTCCAAATATTTTTTAATCAAATTGATCCAATCAATCATCAATTAAAACACATTCAAGCATACTTAATCATCCAATTTCATAATTGCATGCTCAAATTCATTTTCCCGATTTCATGCTTTGTAACATTCTTGGCAATTGGGGATTTTACGTCCGATTCGAATTCAATCCAATTAATTTCACAATTGATATTAAATCATATTCCCGAATGATTTCCAATACATCCAATGATCAAAAATCACAAATCCCAAGACATTAATATTAGTGTTCCTAGAACATGCCAAGGATCTAATAAGCATGTAAAGGTGTTCATAAATTCAAAATAAGTTACGGAATATACTTACAATGAACGGATTTGAGCTTTAAAAATTTTGAGAAGAGATCTCCAAGATCCAGCTTTAAGTGATGATTCCAACTCTTGAAGTAGTTTCCCTATCACCTTAGTTGATTTCTTCAAGTGCTAGCTTTGTTGATTTTGCCACAAAATCAAAGAGAATGGAGGAAGAAGCTCACGCCCAAATGGAGGTTTCTAAGGTTTTCATTTTCAAAAATGTGTTACAAGTGTGTAGAGTGAAGAGAGAGAGAAGGCTTTTTGTTTTTTTTTGTTAAAAGGTTTTACCCTTTTACCCAAAACCATGTAGTTGGGGTAATTTGGTTTCACCTAAACCAAGTGGTTGGAAAGTAAGTGGTTTTGGCATAAATGCCAACCACTTTCCAACCAACACTTCACATGTGTGACATGTGTGAAGTGGGCCCCACCATTTTGAATTCAAAACTCAAAATGTCTCTAAGAACATTTGCCGCGGCGCGGTTCCGTTTAATCCGATTAAACGAACTTTCGTCGCTAAATAATTAAATCTAATTTAATTAAATGACGATGCCTCACAAATTACGAACGTCGTTTATGAATTAATTCTAAATTAATTCGTTCGTTCGTATTAAAGTCCGACTTTAATTTCATAACGAAATCCAATTCATATTAATATATCTGATATATTAATTTTAGCCCATATGAATAAATTAAATAGAAAAATCAAATTTAACTATTAAATTTATTCTACCGATTAATTTCAAATTAATCGCGTTCTCTCTCTTCCGAACACATTTAATCCCAGATTAAATAATACCTCAATTAATCCCAGATTAATTTTCTCCATCTTAATTAATCCCAGATTAATTTCTCTCTCTTAATTAATCTCAGATTAATTCTAATTAAATCAACTGTCATCGGTGAATCTTTGGGAAGCGACCCAAGAGATCCCTGGATATGTTGGCAGTAAATACGGTCATCGAATTATCCGAATACGTGCGTACCTCGTACCACATGCTTACCGATTTACAAGACATGGTTGGCTTCTAGCAAAACACTGTGCCTACCCAATTCTCCAGAAATATTCTTACTGGAATATATAATCTATGTCAGGCGTAGTATACGTAGTATTGCGTATTACGATCGAGTATCGAATTTCACGTTCTAGGCCTGGGGCTGGAATGTGTCTGCCCCGTACGAAGCACATGTCGGATGTCTGGTAACTAGTCTCTATAATCGGATGAACATGACCTAGTCATATCATCCCGATGACTGCAGTACTTAAGAGCACTAGTTCCGTATCCTACGTGACATCATCTCCACTATGACTGGAGTGATACTTCCGTCTTGACATCACACCCAATACACTACGATTCTCAATATACCCAGCAGAGGCGTACACAGAACCGGTTAAAGCCCTGGATGACCAAAACCAAAGAATATTGATTGTCGCAAGTATTAGCGGTGCAAGTCTCAGGTTAAGACCAAATACACCTACCCTGATGTCGAACTTCCATAGACACATAGTCATACTACCAATGGAATTCTGAGGGGTCTATCCAGAGCAAAGCTGTTTTCCGTACCATCGGTAAACACAACCTCCTATCACACTTGCATAAGTATCCAATACTTAAATATATGAGAACTATGTCGTTGTACTCCCACAACGCGCACAAGTGTAATACTAGTCTATTCTGTATTATCGATGTCCAATCTCGACAATACTACGACTAGGGATATTTAATGATTAATCCTTCATGGACTGATACTGTCTCATATCATCTCAATCCAGGAACTAATCATAGGGACCTCCTATCATTTATACATCTAGGTGATCTAATCACAAATGATAAGAGTGCAATCTCCTTGTCACATAGTTAATTTGTACAACAACACCATGATCTGTACAAATAGTGACGCTATGGGTCATAATTGTCCAACAATCTCCCACTTGGCCTATAGCCAGTCACTCGAGTGTCATACACCCGAACTATGTACGGTTCGCTCAAACTGCTGAGGAAAGGCTTTCGTCATCGGATTTGTATGATTATCGTCTGATGCAATTTATTCGATCATCACATCGCCACGATGTATGATCCGAATGAATCAGATGAATAGTCGAAGTATATATCTGGATCGTTGATGAGACCATTAATTCTTTAGCTTATGCTGACGCCTAGCTCAGCTGCTAACAGAACTATATCTAATCTAATTAGATTATCGTCGACCCAAATGGCTTTTATTGCTGCCTCCATCAGTATAAATCACATTTGTTGTTTATTCAGTAACAGCATCTTGCTTGGAAGATTTCCAGCTTACTGTACCGTTATTCAAACTGTATAGTACCGTTTAGCGACTTAAAGTCGTTTTTATCGGTTAGGAAACTTGCCGTTGTGATCCTAGTCACTTCAAGTTCTCCTTATCCATAGATTAAGACATCATCCTTAGTTCTCTAAGATACTAATGGATGTTCTTAATATCAATCCAGAGACTATCACTTGGATCGACATGTTTATGAATCCATATGCTCAAAGCATATGAGACACCAGGTGCGTACATTTTTCAATGTACGAGTTCTCGCAGAGTGTCAATAACCTCTAGATCTTATTTCTAGATAAAGGTTGTTACTCCCAATAATTCTACAGAGGAATTTTAAAGAAAGCCAAGCCTTCACTGATCGTAATATGGGAATATCATTTCCAAGAAATGACATATCATCATTAATTAGGACATCATTGTCAGTGCGCTCCCACTAACCTCTTTATATACACAAGAATCATATTCATTTTGAATCAAATCATACACCATTATGATTACATCAAAATGATAGTTCCAAGAACCCAATGCTTACTTCAATCCATACATGGATCGAATAACCTCCAAACCTTGTTTGCTAGTTTTGGTACGACAAAACCGTCAGGATGTACAACATCCTCCAAAAAGGTTTCCTTTTCAGGAAAGCAATTTTCCCGTTCAGCTGCCATATTTCATAATTGAAACATGCAGCATCAGTAAGCATTATCCAAATGGATTTAACGTGGCAACAGGTAAAATATTTCGTTTTAATCAACACAATGTTGATAATGATATCTTTCGGCTACAAGCCTAGCTTAGTATGTTAGTATGTTGCCATCCACGTATGTCTTTCTTGAAGACTTATATAGTACCAATAGGCACAATGCCTTGCGGTACAACAACTAGTGTCCAAACATAGTTGTTATACATGGAATCCATTTCAGACTCATGGCACCTTGCCATAATAGGGAGTCGATACCTTGTATCACTTCCTCATACGTAGTCAGTTCGTATTCCTCAATAAGATTGACATCTTTATGAGGTGAGATCAGAAACTCATACCCCAAGTTGTTTTCTGACTCTCTCCGACCTACGTTGTTCTTGTGTATTCGAAGATTCTTGGTATAGCTTCATCCTTGATGAATTATTTGTGTTCCACAATGTTTGCTGACGTGGCTGATGACATGGAGACACATAGGCTGAAAGTGGCACACGTGGCGATGATGACTGTCGGCACCGTAGGATGCTGACACATGGCACGGCGCATGTTAGCAGATCGGCTGTGATGGTGATACGTGGCACGGCGCATTTTAGCAAAGTCAAACTTTTCTCAGATTCTGATTTGTGGACCCGGCGCACGTTAGCACTGTTCGGCGCAATTTAGACGTCGCGACGCGGAAGGCTTGGCGTCGCGACGCGCTTAAGACCAACATATCCCTATTGACTCATTTTTGTCCATTTTTGCCCCAAATTGCCTCCAATGCTTTCCAAACTTTATTTATCTACAAAATAACACACAAACATATCAAAACGTTCACAAAACTCAAGAAACTATACAAAAATATTAGGTCAAATGAGTGGGAATAAGTGATATAAATACCACTCATCATTTATCTCAATATCTTCTTTATAAAATAAAACACTTTAGTGTTCTAGAATATAAAGGTGTACTCGCAACGAGTTATACTCGATATAGAGATAATGTTTCTAGTCAAATAGTTACATTATAACAGTTTCCTAATTTAAGTACACACCCGAAGGGTAGTTCCTAAACTTAGGTATCTGCGGTAAAACAGCGACTTTCGTCCCGTTTTCGATTCGTAGATTAATTCTCAATTGAAGTCAGTGTCCTGCTCATAGCAGATTATGCACATCAATGCATATTTATGTATCACACTTAGTATTTAAAATCCAATTTTAATACTAGTAGTGAACATATTATGACAAACATTTTGAAGTCAGAGCCTTGCTCGTTTCAATTCCTTCATGTCTGCTTTGTCCATACGGCAGTCACGCTTCAGTGATCCCATTTGCAACAGTTTAAGCAGACATCTTGGATATGTCATTTGTCTTCTAGAAGATTATAATGATTTTGCCTTTGCCCTTTTCATATTCCAGAAGTCTTTGGCCAAGCCTAGGCCTTCTAGAATATCGAAGTAGGGTGCGCCTTGCGCTTATTGCCTT
This sequence comes from Zanthoxylum bungeanum, assembly GCA_019454045.1. Classification (NCBI taxonomy): domain Eukaryota; kingdom Viridiplantae; phylum Streptophyta; class Magnoliopsida; order Sapindales; family Rutaceae; genus Zanthoxylum; species Zanthoxylum bungeanum. Next base: position 135,361 of record SKCR01024368.1, on the reverse strand, counting down.
ATTGTAAACTTTGACTTTGGTCTCATTGAGAATAGTCATTAACTCTCCAAGAGTTGTTTATTGCAATTCAATACTTCTAAGATCTAAGAATAGATCTATGAAGATCCTTCAATTTCATTATCATACTTTAAGGATCTAATCTTTACTTCTGATTAAGAAATTAAGGAGTCATTATGGCAAGCATAATGGATTAAGCATTAAAGTTATCATCACATGAATCTTCCAAAGATCATGCTCTACTATTTGCTTAACTCCGGGCTTAGGCCTAAGATGTTATTTTATCAATAAAGTAACTTCTTAGTTTCATGACTATCCTGAAATTTATTCCCAATTTGAAATTTAAAGTCGTCTAAACAAATTTTCTCTAGGATAATGTTTCAAACACTAATCTTTCAATTTAATCTTGATTCTAATAGTCCAACTATTTAATCAACGATTTCATGTACAATCTAATGTAATGATTACTATAGTCTAACTATATAACTTATTACAGTTTTATTGGTTAAAATCAAATATATTGATTACTATAATCCAATTATATAATCATTATAAATGATTGGTAAAATCCAAATATATTGATTACTATAATCCAATTATATAATCAACTATAATTGAAGGGTAAATTCAAATATATTGATTACTATAATCCAATTATATAATCAACTATAAATGAAGTAGTTTGAATACAGTCTAACTGTTAAATTAAAACAACTATTAAATATTAGTCCAACTAACATTTAATTTATTTGACGAATGATATTTGATTGAGCGCGTATGGCAAGTATCTAAACGAATATTGTAAATTTAATTCTTGCCTCCACTATTTTTCGGCGAGCCTCTAACCCTCTGTGGAGTACTCGGGAAACCTAGTTTCCTAGTGGGCTAGGATCCCGTTAAATAACACACAATCTTGACTTTGGCCAACAATTGTATGATACTTAACTAGGTAGATCTCTAAGATCAATTGGATCCCATCCAATTCCTAGATCCAGTAGGTGGACATCCAAGTCCGAAACATATATCTTATATATGCCAATATAACGAATATATTACCTAACCTTTTTCCTCTGAATCAACTAATCCTTGGCTTTGGCACAACAAACTTAATGATCCCAGTTAAGCGGAACCCATTGACATGGAAAGCTTCGTAATCAATGTCGATGGACAAGAAGTGATCTTGACTTGGCCAAAAAATCACGACTTGGACAAGACACCGATATGGAACAAAACTCTCATGATTCAAACACATCTGCAATTGACAAAGGTCTTGACTTTGGCCAACAAACCAATGCCAACTTTGGATCTTGAGTAAGAATCACTCAACAGAAGGAAAAACGCTTAATATGTTGTGAGGGTTTTTCGCGTGCAAATTGGCAACAAATTTATTATCTTTGTTAATGTCTCATCATCATACACCCTTAAACATGCATTCTAAATACATAATAAAGCACGTACAAATAAATAAATTAATAATGATATGCGGATGGATATGTCACAAATTGTTCCTAGAACACATCACTCCCTTTCCTCTCCTCTCCCCGACTAGAACTTTCTAACTTCTACCCAATTACAAATACAATAAAGAAACCTCATTTACATTGAGGGGAATAAGTGAGAAGAGAAATACAATGAGAGATGAGATAAAAGGCTGGACACGTAGGTCCAATTTAATAAATTCTAAACTTATTACAACAATTTCCAAAACTGCCCTTGCCCTTCTAATATCCATCTGATATACATTATTCATACAATACATTCATGTATTCATACAAATTATGTTATTCAATCAATTTAATCCAATTAATTAATCTTTGAACTAATGACCATACAATGTTCATACAACGATTTGATTTGCGTGAGTCAAACTCGTTTAAGAATAAATACTCAAAGTAAGTATTCTTGAATTATATTGAACTACAACTTAAATCCAATTTATTTGTATTCAATACTAATACCAATTTAATTCCAAATTAAATATATACACTTACTTTTAAGCCTTAAAGACTTGGATTCCAATCCAATCTTAATGGGTCTCAAAGGCCCAATAACATCCAATGTCATTTCAATTAAAGTCCAATGGGCTTTTAATTGATTCTTAAGGCTGGGCTTTGGCCATAATGGATCAAACCCAAAATGACAAGGCCTAATAGGAATCACCATATTGCCAACAAATCAATTAGGCCCATTAGGCCCAATTAAATTCTTTAAAGGGCCAAGTGATGTATTTGGACCTTATGGAATTGGTTTTGGGCCCAATTGGATCCAATCCAAAAGTCCAAAACCAAACTTAGTCAAACCAAGCCCATTAAGCCCAAATACACACTTTTAGCCCAATACATAATTAAAGGCTTATTAACATAATTATAATATTCTAAATATCACAATTATTTTAATTAAAGTGTATTAGCCATGATTAATTAATTAAACTCAATATTTCTAAAATACCAATTAACTTAATAATCATGCTTAATCCATCAATTCATGCTCAACACAAATTGAATCCAAAACACATCATTTCATGCTCGACACAAATTGAATCCTAAATTCATCATTTCATGCTCAACATGCTCTTTGATTTTAACATAAACTTTATTGACTTTGATTCTAATCCAATCAAACCAATAATCAACATTTAAACATGCATTTAAACACATCATTTCATGCTACAAAAATAAAAAAAAACTGCAGTCCAAGACAGTGTATATTTCGGCCAAGCTAATAAATTTTAATTTTTGATTCAATCAATTTATTTCAAATGTAATCATGCACAACTCTAAGTTAACATATTCTAAGCATGCTCAAAGCATCAATTTGAAAGAATCATGCTCAAAACATAAAAGCCCCAAATTTTAGTCTCATGAAGCCTAAAATTTTCATACTTAAAATTGGCTCTGATACCATTGTTAGTGTTCCTAGAACATGCCAAGGATCTAATTAGCATGTAAAGGTGTTCATAAATTCAAAATAAGTTACGGAATATACTTACAATGAACGGATTTGAGCTTTAAAATTTTGAGAAGAGATCTCCAAGATCCAAGCTTTAAGTGATGATTCCAACTCTTGAAGTAGTTTCCCTATCACCATAGTTGATTTCTCCAAGTGCTAGCTTTGTTGATTTTGCCAAAAATCAAAGAGAAGGGAGAGAAAAGATAAGCCACGCCCAAATGGAGGCTTCTAGGGTTTTCATTTTCCAAAATGTATTACAAGTGTCTAGAATGAAGAGAGAGAGAAGGCTTTTTGCTTTTTTTTGTAAAAAGGTTTTACCCTTTTACCAAAACCATGTAGTTGGGGGGGTATTTTGGTTCACCTAAACCAAGTGGTTGGAAAGTAAGTGGTTTTGGCATAAATGCCAACCACTTTCCAACCACCACTTCACATGTGTGACATGTGTGAAGTGGGCCCCACCATTTTAAATTCAAAACTCAAAATGTCTCTACGAACATTTTCCGGGCGCGGTTCTGTTTAATCCGATTAAATGAACTTTCGTCGCTTAAATAATTAATCTAATTTAATTAAATGACGATGCCTCGCAAATTACGAACGTCGTTTATTAATTAATTCTAAATTAATTTGTTTGTTCGTATTAAATTCTGACTTTAATTTCGTAACGAAATCCAATTCATATTAATATATCTGATATATTAATTTTAGCCCATATGAATAAATTAAATAGAAAAATCAAATTTAACTATTAAATTTATTATACCGATTAATTCCAAATAATCACGTTCTCTCTCTTCCGAACACATTTAATCCCAGATTAAATAATACCTCAATTAATCCCAGATTAATTTTCTCCATCTTAATTAATCCCAGATAATTCTCTCTCTTAATTAATCCCAGAGTAATTCTAATTAAATCAACTGTCATCGGTGAATCTTTGGGAAGCGACCCAAGAGATCCATGGATATGTTGGCAGTAAATACGGTCATCGGATTATCCGAATACGTGCGTACCTCGGACCACGTGCTTACCAATTTACAAGACATGGTTGGCTTCTAGCAAAGCATCGTGCCTACCCAATTCTCCAGAAATATTCTTACTGGATTATATAATCTATGTCAGGCGTAGTATACGTAGTATTGCGTATTGCGATCCAATATCGAATGTCACGTGCTAGGCCTGGGGCTGGAATGTGTCTGCCCCGTACGAAGCACATGTCGGATGTCTGGTAACTAGTCTCTATAATCGGATGAACATAACCTAGTCATATCATCCCGATGACTGCAGTACTTAAGAGCACTAGTTCCGTATCCTACGTGACCTCATCTCCACTATGACGGAGTGATACTTCCGTCTTGACATCACACCCAATACACTACGATTCTCAATATACCCAGCAGAGGCGTACACAGAACCGGTTAAAGCCCTGGATGACCAAAACCAAAGCATATTGATTGTCGCAAGTATTAGCGTTGCAAGTCTCAGGTTAAGACAAATACACCTACCCTGATGTCGGACTTCCATAGACACATAGTCATACTACCATGGAATTCCGAGGGGTCTATCCAGAGCGAAGCTGTTTTCCGTACCATCGGTAAACACAACCTCCTATCACACTTGCATAAGTATCCAATAATTAAATATATGAGAACTATGCCGTTGTGCTCCCACAACGCGCACAAGTGTAATACTAGTCTATTCCGCATTATCGATGTCCAATCTCGACAATACTACGACTAGGGATTATTTAATGATTAATCCTTCATAGGCTGATACTGTCTCATATCATCTCAATCCAGGAACTAATCATAGGGACCTCCTATCATTTATACATCTTGGTGATCTAATCACAAATGATAAGAGTGCAATCTCCTTGTCACATAGTTAATTTGTACAACAACACCATGATCTGTACAAATAGTGACGCTATGGGTCATAATTGTCCAACAATTAAATCATTCATCAAATTTGGCCAAGGTAAGAAATTTGGGGAAAAATGTTCCTAACATAATTTCAACAAATTGATCCAATCAATCTTTAATTCAAACACATTTAAGCATACTAATTCATCCAATTTCATTAATCATGCTCAAAATCAAGTTTACCCAAATTTTAAACCCTAACATTTTCATGCTTCAACTAGCTCAAGATACCATTGTTAGTGATTCTAGGTCTCCAAGATCGAATTAAACAAGCATAAACATGTGTGAATACAACTACGGAAGTTGCGGAATACTTACACGAGCGAGCTTTGAGCGACGAAGGAGAGGCAACAAAATTCAGATTCTGCTCACTGGTTTTGATGGCAGGGGCTGCTGTTGCTACTGATTTTCGGCCTTCAATCAACAAGAAACAAAGCTCCAAGCTTAGTCATTTGATTCCCGGCTCATGGGTGGACTTCCGTAGCACCTTCGCATTGATCACGGAGTGTGCTAGCACTCTTGTTCTTGCCACAAAAACGCACTGCTGCCCTTCATTGCTCACGGTTTTTGCCCAGCCAAAACAGAACAGCAAATGCGTGTGAGAGAGGAAGAAGGAGAAGAGAGAGAGGAGGGAAAATGTGTTATGCGTATTTGGTGACAAAAGTGTATCTAATACACTTGAAATGAAATTCAAATTCATTTCCAACACATTTAGCTTTAATTGCCAACCACACACATCACTCATCACATCAAGTCACCTCAATCAAGTTGTCAAGTCACATCACTCAAAGTGACAAGTGATTTGACGCTTGATGCGACTAGAGATTTGACGCTTGATTTGACTTGCGTGCCGCACTCAAATTCGAAATGCGAATGCGCTCGCCAATAATCTCGGGCTCGGATCACTTATTCCAAATTAACGAATTTTCCGTTGCGACGAAATTAAATGATTATGCCTAGCGAAATCACTATTCATGTCGCTAACGAATTAATTTCAAATTAATTCGTTCGCCCGAATTAAAATCTAATTTAATTCCGCGTCGAAATCCAATTTCGCTTAATATATCAAATATATTAATTTATCGATTAATTCCAAATTAATCGTTCTCTCTCTTTAATTGATATTTCATCCCAGATAAAAATATCTCCTCAATTAATCCCAGATTAATTTTCTCTCTCATCTAATTAATCCCAGATTAATTAAAAGTGCGAGTCATACGTCATCGATGAATCTTTGGGAAGCGACCCATGATCTCCCGGATATGTTGGCAATAAATTCGGTCGTCGGACTATCCGAACACGTAAGTACCTATTACTACGTTTATACCGATTTACAAGACAAGGTTGGCTTCTAGCAAAGTGCCATGCCTACCCAATTCTCTGGAAATATCCTTACAGGAATAAATGATCTAAATCAGCGTACTATACGTAGTATTGCGTATTTCTGTCCAGTATCGGATGATCACATGCGAGGCCTGGGGCTGGTACAGTGTCTGCCCCGTACGAAGCATATATCGGATAACGAGCAACTAGTCTCTTTAAAATCGGATAATCATGACCAAGTCATATTATCCCGACGGTTGCAACCTTTTTAGAGAACCAGTTCTGTATACCTGTGCGATCATCATCTCCATATGACTGGAGTGACACTTCCATCTCGACATCACACCCAACACACTATGATTCTCGATATACCTAGAATTGGCGTACACAGAAACCGGTTAAAGCCCTGGACGACCTTAACCAAAGTATATTGATTGTCGTATGCATTAGCGGTGCAAGTCTCAGGTTAAGACCAAATACACCTACCCTGATTTCGGACTTCCATAGACACATAGTCATACTACCAATGGAATTTCGAGGGGGTCTTATCCAGAGCGAAGCTATTTCCCGTAACATCGGTAAAACACAACCTCCTATTACACTTGCATGAGTATCATATACCCAAATATATGAGAACTATGCCGTTGTGCCCTCACAACGCGCACAAGTGTAATACTAGTCTTTTACGCATTTATCGACGTCTAATCTCGATAATGCTCTGACTATGGATGTTTAATGATTTATCCTACGTGGACTGATATTGTCTCATATCATTCTCCGTCCAGGAACAAATCACAAGGACCTCTCATCATTTATACATCTAGGTGATCTAATCACAAATGATAAGAGTGCAATCTCCTTTGTCATATAGTTAATTTGTACAACAACACCGTGATCTGTACAAATAGTGCTACTATGGGTCATAATTGTCCAACAAATAAACCGGCTACGTATGAGGAAGCGATACAAGGTATCGTCTCCTGTTTATGGCAAGATGCCATGAAATCCGAAATGGATTCCCTGTACACGAACCAAGTTTGGACACTGGTTGATACACTAGAAGGCGTAAAGCCTATGGTTGCAAATGCGTCTTCAAGAAAAAGACCGACATGGATGGCAACATACAAACGTACAAAGCTAGGCTAGTAGCGAAAGGGTATCGTCAACGACATGGTGTCAATACGATGAAACTTTTTCACCTGTTGCCATGATTAAATCTATTCGGATAATACTTGTTATTGATGCATATTTCGATTATGAAATATGGCAGATGGATGTCAAAATCGCTTTCCTTAATGGAAACCTTTTGAAGGATGTTTATATGCAACAGCCTGACGGTTTTGTCGTACCAAAATATGCGAACAAGGTTTGCAAGTTAAATCGATCCATTTATGGATTGAAGCAAGCATCACATTCTTGGAACCAACGTTTTGATGAGATCATAAAAGAATATGATTTCGTTCAAAACAAGGATGATCCTTGTGTATATAAGAACGTTAATGGGAGCGCACTAACATTCATTGTCCTTTACGTTGATGATGTATTGCTTATGGGCAATGACATTCCCTTGCTACAATCGGTGAAAGCTTGGCTTTCATTAAAATTCTCCATGAAAGATCTGGGAGAAGCAGCCTTTATTCTGGGAATAAAGATCTACCGGGATAGATCTAGAAAGCTGTTTGGACTCTCCCAGAACACGTACATTGATAAAGTGTTGAAGAGATTCAATATGGATCCGTCTAAGATGAGACTGTTGCCAGTGTCACTTGGCGTCACTCTATCTAAGGACATGTGTCCTAAAACTCAAGATGAGAGAGACAACATGAGTCAGATCTAATTCGCTTCTACAGTCAGATCGATCATGTATGCCATGATATGTACACGACCTGTTGTCTCCTATGCTTTGAACATGTGTAGTCGCTATCATGCCGATCCAGGTGATGGTCACTGGGTTACGGTTAAGAACATCTTTAAGTATCTTAGACAAACTAAGGATGCTTTCTTAATCTATGAATATGGAGAACTTGAGGTAACTGGGTTTACCGATGCAAGTTTCCAAACCGATAAAGATGACTGTAAGTCACAATCTGGGTATGTATTTTTTTTGAATAACGGAGCAGTGAGCTGGAAATCTTCCAACCAAGAGATTGTTGCCGATCCAACAACAGAAGTGGAATACATCGTTGTAGCTGAGGCAGCAAAAGTGGCAGTTTGGATCCGTAAATTCCTAATTGGATTAGGAGTAGTTCCGTTAGCAGCTGAGCTCGTTCCTTTATATTATGCCAATAACGGGGCTATAGCGCAGGCTAAGGAACCGCGGTCTCACAACGATCCAAGCATGTACTTCGACATTACCATTTGATTCTTGAGATCATACATCGTGGCGATGTGAAGATCGAGAAGGTCGCATCAGATAAAAACATTGCAGATCTGTTGACGAAGGTTATTCCTCAGTAAAAGTTTGAGCGACATGTACATAGTTCAGGTGTTAGATACTTGAGTGATTGGCTATAGGCCAAGTGGGAGATTGTTGGACAATTGTTACCCATAGCATCACTATTTGTAAAAGACATTGTGGTTTTTGTACAAATTAACTATGTGACAAACGAAATTTCCATTTTATCATTTTGTAATTAGATTACTTAAATACATAAATGATAAAAGTCCTTATGATTAGTTCCGAATTATAAGATATGAGACAGTATCAATCCACTAAAGGTTTAATCATTAAATATCCCTAGTCGTAGTGTTATCGAGACTGGACATCGATAATGCGGAATAGATTAATATACATTTGTGCGCGTTATGGAAGCGTAACGGCATAGTTCTCATATATTTGGGTATTGGATACTCATGCAAGTGTAATAGGAGGTTCTGTTTACCGATGGTACGGAACAGCTTCGCTCTAGATAGATCCATCAGAATCCCATGGTAGTATGACTATTTGTCAATGGGAATCCGAATCAGGGTAGGTGTATTTGGTCTTAACCTGAGACTTGCATCGTTAATACTTGCGACAATCAGCACGCTTTAGTTTTGGTCGTCCAGGGCTTTAACATGTTCTGTGTACGCCTCTTATGGTTTATTGAGAGTCGTAGTGTATTGTGTGTGATGTCAAGATGGAAGTATAACTTCAGTCATATGAAGATGATGATCAAGCAGGGATACATAATTGGTACTCTAATATGTTGCTACTATCGGGATAATATGACAAGGTCATGATTATCCGATTAAAGAGACTAGTTGCTAGTGATCCGATATAAGCTTCGAATGAGGCAGACACAATTCAAGCCCCATGTTGGGAAGCGGCCGTGAGTGCGCAGTGGAAAATCAAAAATTACGAAATTATGATGCCGCTATCCCTTTGTCCAAGACCCATTTGTTTTGATTATTCTACAAGCTAGGCATGTTAATATATATTATAAGCATAAAAACTCATAAAACATGCAAAGAACATAAACCTAAACATGCTAACTATCATAAGAACTCTAATTAAAATAAAGAAAGAAAAAGACTTACTTGAACCGAAGACTCCTTCAGTCCTCCCTCCAATCTACAAGCTTTTCTCGAACTCAGCAAGCTCTTCCCCGTTCCAAAGAGCCACCCAAGTGTGTGACCTCCAAAAATGCACACACCAAAGCCAAAACTTCACAGCGAGACTACGCCTTGAGTGCACGGGTATTTTGTACTTGGTGCTAGCCTAGGCAAATACCTCAAAAAATTTAACTCGAGGTTCCTCTAGTCAATTAGACTTAAGGATCCTCAAAATCAGTGGCTTACTCTTAAACTTTAGAGTTGCTCACTTATATAAACCCAAGATATGAAAGGTTTGGTGCAAAAATTTGTAAAGAATTCATTGGGTTTATATAGGTGCTCCAAAGACAACAAAATTAATTAAGAATTCGATTTGGGATAAATGCTAATTTAATCTTAGCCATTGCATCTTAATTTAGTGGTTTAATGAGATTATAAAACCCTAATAAGAGTTTGGGCCGAATTGGAATTCAAAACAAATAACAAATTAAAAAAAATTTACTATTCACATTTTATTTATTTATTTATTCCAATTCCCAAAGTGCCCATATCGTCATTCACCAATCCCTAAGCCACTATGGAACCTCATAAATGATCTGTTCAATAATTAAACACATTGAACCATTTATGAACAATTCCTAGAGCAATCATATATGGTGTTAAATTTGTATTGTGTACTGTTAACCATTGATTTTGACCTTGTTGTGTGTGACCTTTTGGGTTCCCCTCAAGTTGGACATGAAATGAATCGTGATAATTTAATCGAACATAAATTATCCTCCGATCAATGGTCGTTCGATTTCAATGACCAATGTTGACATCTAGCAACATGCCAATGCCCCCAAATGAGAAGGAAAGATATATATACTCATTCTGTATGCGATTTACATATGATACGATCCCTCACCTCACTGTATCCTCACCATTTGACCTAGGGTATGGAAAGTGTTGCCCATATAGTCAAAGGTATGATGTTGATAGTGTCATGAATCGTGCTAACCCAAGAATCTCACATGATTCTTCCGCTGCGGCCACAATCTCAAGCACTGATCATACATATCAACCCGCGAACTGTAATACTACTCTTATAAGAAAATATTATCCGATAGAGTGGCGAATCTCTGTTGTATCTTTACAAACATCATGTGTTTCAACAAATGACCCAATCATACCCTTATGACCGGAACTTTTAAATCGGGGAAGGAGAATGTCAAAGTTATTTGATCCACACATAAGATTGTAAGGACCTCAAGTCTAAGGACTAGTCATACAATCGATACATGAAAGTTCTCACAGACACATGGGATAAACACTCTTTGTGAAAACTTTTGGCGGTCAGTTCGATGGACACGAGTAACTCATGCATCCATGTGATACACCAAGTGGATGGATCTCCGCTAGTAGCCTATGAGATGGCTACCCACTTAAGGGCGGAATATATCATCATGCTAGTCTCTTTGTATTGTGAACGCCCAGATTATTCACAAAACTATGACTATGAGTATTTAAGAGTAATGATTCTCATAAGGCGTGGAAGCCATCATCTTATTACTCCAAGGGCTTTATTACAGTGTTTGATGATTTATATAATCTATGTAAGACACGTATAATAAAGATTGCCATTTTATTAATTAATGAAAATATTACAAATACATGTACATATAGCCCATCCACAATTGGGTATAGGGATATCCCTAACAATCTCCCACTTGCACTATAGCCAACTAGTATGAATCTGGACACCATACTCTCGGGTGTGCCTATCATGCTTTTGTTGAGTCAGCCCTTTAGGTAGAGAATCTGTAAGATTATCTTCTGTGGGTATTTTCTCTATAATAACTTCTTTTCTCTCAACAATCTCACTGATGAGATGAAATCGCCTAAGTACATGCTTCGATTTCTGGTGGGACCTTAGTTCCTTTGATTGAGAAATGGCGCCAGTGTTGTCACAGTACATCGTGACGCCATTCTTTATCGCGGGAAGTACTTCCAGCTCTGTGATGAACTTCTTTATCCAGACTGCTTCTTTAGCTACCTCAGATACTGCAATATACTCGGCTTCAGTGGTGGAGTCCGCTGTAGTTGACTTCTTTGAGCTTTTCTAACTGACAGCTCTGTCATTCAAAGTAAACAGATATCTTGTTTGCGATCTGTTGTCATCTCTATCGGTCTGAAAGCTCGCATCACAGTAACCAATGACTTTCATCTCAGAACAATCTCGGTATGTCAAGAACACATCCTTAGTTCTTCTCAGATACTTAAGGATTATTTTGACAGCTGCCCAATGTTGCTCAACAGGATTTGCCTGATACCTGCTCGTTATGCTAAGAGCATAAGAGACATCATGTCTTGTACATAGCATGGCGTACATGATCGATCCTATTGCTGAAGCATAATGGATCCTACTCATACGCTCTCTATCTGAAAGGATATGTGGACATTGCTCCTTAGATAATTTGATTCCATGACAAGAAGGTAAATTACCTCTTTTGGAATATTCTATTTTGAATCTTTTCAAAACTTTATCTATGTATATAGATTGAGAAAGTCCTAACAACCTCTTAGATCTATTACGGTAGATCTTAATGCCGAGGATGTAGGCTGGTTCTCCCAAATCTTTCATGGAGAAATTCTGAGATAACCATTGCTTGGTGGCTTGCATCATTGGAATATCATTCCCGATGATTAATATGTCATCGACATATAATACAAAATACAAAACAACACTCCCACTACTTTTCCTGTGAACACAAGGTTCGTCTACATTTTTGATGAAGTCAAATTCTTTGTTTGTCTCATCAAATCGTATATTCCAACATCTGGAGACTTACTTGAGTCCATAAATGGATCGTTTAAGCTTGCATACTTTATTATGATCATCCTTAGATGCAAACCCCTCAGGTTGTGTCATATAGACTTCCTCTACGAGGTTCCTATTAAGGAAAGTTGTTTTGACATCTATCTGCCAAATCTCATAATCAAAATGTGCAGCTAGTGCCAGTAAAATTCGAATGGACTTTATCATTGCAACATGTGAGAAGGTTTCGTCATAGTCAATTCCTTGGATTTGTCTATATCCTTTCGCCACCAACCTAGCCTTATAGGTTTGGATGTTGCCTTCTGCATCAGTTTTACGCTTGTAAATCCACTTGCAGCCTATGGGTTGTATCCCTTCATGTGCATCCACCAAGTCCTAGACTTGATTCTGATACATAGAGTCTATTTCGGATTTCATGGCCTCAAGCCACTTGACTGAATCATGTCACGCATTGCTTTTTCATAACTGGCGGGATTGTAATATCAATGACCTAATCATATTCCTCATCAATATGAAAACCATATCTTTCAGGCTCATATCTTTCCCTACCAGACCTTCTAAGTTCATAACCTTGTGGTTGTTCCGTCGCTGCCCTTTTGAGGGGTTGGGCTTAGTTCTATGTTAGTTTGTTCTTCTCATACCTCATCGAGGTCAAGTCTACTCCCACTATATTTCTTGAGAAGGAATTCATTCTCTAGAAATTTAGCATTTTGTGAGACAATGTTCTTTTTTGTTCATTTGGGACGTAGAACATGTATGCTCTTGAGTTCAATGCATATCCTACAAACTTATATTTAATTGCCCTATCATCCAATTTGTTAGTTGTGTGAGCTTAACATATATGTCACATCCCCAAACTCTTAAATAACTAAGACTAGGACGTTCCCAGACCATAACTCATATGGTGTTTGACTAATAGTCTTGGAAGGAACTTGGTTTGTAGTAGTGTTGCATTTTCTAAAGCAAGACCCCAAAATGAAAGAGGTAGATCCGTGTCTGGCATTATTGATCGGACCATATCTAATAATGTCCGATTTCTCCTTTCGGAGACCCCATTATGCTGTGGAGTTCTCGGAGTAGTCCATTGGGAAACAATGCCATTTTCTTTCAAGTAATCTTGAAATTCGTTGTTTCAGTATTCACCATCTCGGTCAGACCTTAGTGAATTAATACTTTTATTAAGCTAGTTTTCTACTTCAGCTTTGAAGTCTTTGAATTTCTCAAAGGCTTCAGATTTGTACCGCATAAGGTACACATACCCATATCGTGAGTGATCATCGATAAAGGTAATGAAGTAGGAGAATCCACCTCTGGCGGTGACTGACATTGGTCCGCATACATCATAGTGTATGAGTTCTAATGTCTCCACTGCACGCTGTCTTTTACCTTTGATGGGTTAATTTTGTCATTTTACCAAGTAAACAAGACTCACAAGTTCCATAAGGTTCATATTTGAAGGGTCTGAAATACCCATCCTTATGTAGCTTAGTTACTATTGTTTCATTGATATGACCTAAGCGACTGTGCCATAGAAGTGATTCATTGAGATTATTCGAGTTTACATTGTATATATTAGAGGTTGAACATTCTTTATTAGTTTGTAAGACATAGATACCATTATTCAAAATACCATCTCCATATTTTATTTCATTGAAATAAATAGAACATTCATTACAACTTATTAGGCATGAAAAGCCTTTATTAAATAAAGAATAAATTGAAATGATGTTATTTACTAGAGAATGTACATAAAATCAAACTTCTAAGTCTAAAACTAAACCATTCGGCAAAACTAATGAATAAGTCCCCACGCACAATGCAGCCAGTTTTGCTCCATTACCCATGCGTAAGTCAACCTCCCCATGATGGAGTATCCTACTATTTCTCAGGCCCTGCATATTGTTACACAAGTGAGTCCCACAACCGGTGTCAAGCACCCAAGTAGAAGGTTCAGAGTTTTGAGAAAATAGTTCAATCATATACAACATACCTGAAGCATTGGGCTTCTTGGCCTCTTGGGCTTCCCTACCTTCCTTGGCTTTCAAGGATCTGCAGTCTTTCTTCCAATGACCATTATTTCCATAAAAGAAACATTTTCCCTTTCCATTTTTCTTCTCCACCTGACCATTGGGCTTTAGGTGATCTGGAGCCTTGGCCTTGCCCTTATTTTTCTTTGGGCCTCGTGGCTTCAGGTCCGTACCCGTAAGCATGACGGAGGTTTTAAGCTCCGGTTTCAAGTCCTCTCTGCTTGCTTTATCATATTGTGCAATTATGCTAAAGTAGCTTCTTTATCAGACAGATGAAACTGCATAATAAAGTTAAAGAATTGTTTTGGTAAGGACTGAAGAATTAGATCGTGACCTATCTCATGATCCATAATGAGCCCGAGGTTGGCCAATTTTTTCAATGTGGCCAATCATCTTAAGCACATGTCCACTAACATAACCTTCTTTATACCTTGTTTGGAATAAGGCACATGACACTTGGAATCTCACGGTATGAACGGAAGTTGCATACAACTTCTTCAAGTGAAAGACGATTGTTTGAGCATCCATATCTTCTAGAGCTTTCTGAAGTTCGTCCGATATAAAGCCAAGCATTATGCAAACTGCTTGCTCATCATCATCGACGTGTTTCTTCCAAGCATCAAATGTATTTTGGTCAGCATCTTCTGCGAGTTCAGGGGGAAATGGTCTTTCAAGAACATAGAAAATATTTTCTTGTCGTAAGACAATTTTAAGGTTTCTAAACCAGTCATTGTAGTTGTCCCCTTTGAGCTTATGCTCATCAAGGATGGAACAAAGTGATACTCTGTTTGCCATTTTAATGTTTGTGAAATATTTTAACCCATTTGTTAAGAGAGAATGTTAATATTAGGAATATTTTTTCATTAATGTTTCATAATAACATGGGCTTTTAATATTATGAAGTTGCTCCCACTCAATTATTTTAAAATTTAAGCAAATCGCATCAACCCCAATTGATGGATTTCTTGTGGGCAAGGATCCCATTATCATCATTTTATAATTCTGACTAGGGCCGGTCGTTATAAAATACGATAATTAGGTAGGATCCCAACCAATTTATGATATAAATCACAATTCCTTGATCATTGGGTTGGGCAATCAAACATGCTATAGCTTATGCTAGTCCTTGTGGACACCCAATCTTTGCCACTAAGTTATAAGACCACGCCTAAGGGTCGCTGCGTCTTATGACTCAGAAAAGTCAAACCATTGTCAGCAGTACGATTTAAGGACAAATTGGTATTGGTCAGTCTGGTAAAGCCTAGTCATGCCAATACGGTTTAAGCTCTTTGGGTCTATACTTTACAATGTGAGGCAAATTTTAGACTTAAAAATTATTATTGAGGATTTTAGCAAGTTTAATTGAATAACTGTCAAATGGATTCCTCCATTGAAAATTCCCCAGAGAGAGGGTGGAGCGAACTCTCTTAAATACACTTACCTCTTAGGCTCTTATTGCCTTGGTGACAGGAATAAACAATAGATCCTCCAAATTAGTCCAACACTTTAAATATGCTTTAAGGTAAGCTTTGAGTAAATGATTATCTAAATGTCTTAACAACGTTTACTTTTGGCTATAAAAAGGTAGTGAGTGAAGGAAGACACCAAATTATTATCTAACTCTAGTAATATCTTTGGTTAAATTAACTTTATTTTGGAAAGTTTTATTAACGCCTTGGTCCCACCCCACTTGTATCTTTTTTAATGTCTTTTATTATAAACAAGTGATTTATATTTATTAGCCGTAAAAGGTAATAGATCTCTAAGTTCATCACAGAATAATTATTTAGCTAAGGGATAAGCAATACACTCTATATTTCCTTAGAAAGTCTCTAGATGTTTGCACCCTAAAATAATTGTAGACACTTGCATTTTTGCATGAAAGCCCAATGATGATCCTCGTATGGAGGCACTACTCAATAAGTTATGGAAGTCGTGGGAAACGGATGTCGGAATGGGAGATTCAAAAGAAGTACGTCGTCAGATTTAATTCGCATGTTCACTACATGTGTGTTCGTGCCGCGTTCGGAAACACGTTCGAATGGCGAAAAGATTGCGGGCATTCACATAGCGTCCGAATAAGTATTCGAACGACCATCAGTATTTCTATTTTACTACTAGCCACACGCCCAAGCCCATCCAAAGCCAAGCCCACCAAATCCCATCCAAAAATAATTAAAACATTTAAAACACATGTCTAAATTAAATCACATCCGATTAAATTAAAACAAATCAAATCAAATTAAAATAAATAGCATGCCTAATCAAATTAAATCAAATCAAATCCCCCTTCCTAAACTAAATAAATCAAATCCAATCAAATCCAATCCAATCACCTCCCAAAATAAATATATCCCCACCAAAATTACACAATATATTTTCCTTTAATAAACTAATTAATCACCTCCCTTATTAGCATGATTCCCTTCCTTACCTAGAAACCCTAGTGCACTATTATAAAAGAAACCAAAATTCCAAACCCTTAACCCCTTAGAGACTCACGGCATCCTTCAAAAAAGATCAAAGAAGTAAAACCTTAGACATTCACTCCTCTCTCTAGGGACACATTTCACGGCATCGACACAAAAAAACCCGAAGCACCTCTCTCTCTCACGCCAAAGACCCTAGACACATCAATCTCACGCCAAAGACCCTAGACACATCAACCATAAACAAAGACCCTAAGCTAACAAAATAACAACACAAAAACTCTCTCCCCCAAATACCTTAAAACAGCAGCCCCAAATACCTTAAAATAGCCCCAAAATCACCCAAACTAGTCCTAAATACCCTAAAACAGCAGCAAAAATAGTCAAAACAGCAGCAAAAATAGCAAAAACAGCAACCCAATACAGAGGAAAAAGTAGCCCAAAACAGCGAGGTGACAAAGGAAAATAGTGGACCAGAAAACCAAAAAGGTTGCGGAGCAGTAACCCTTCCGGCGATGACGTGACGCACTTCCGAGGAGCGACTTAAAAGGTAAGACCTGATGGCACCTTTTATTACTTTTAATTTTGTAGTTTGGATGCGACACGCTCGGTTGGACATGAAATATGTCCAACCGGGTGTGCGAGGTCCTATATCAAAGATGATCAAATTCTTGGTCACATCTTTCTTTAACGTTCCTCTATCTATTCATCGCACATTCATTTCATATTATTAGTTATTTATCATTCCGCATGTTTCTTTCTTTGTTTATGTGTTGTTATATGCATTATCATACCTCATGTCCATTTTTATGATTGCATTTTGTTAACATTTGAATGTTGCCTCTCGTGTTATATCGGATAGAAACCCAGACATAAATTTCGTAGCCGAATCCAAATGGACTGTAGTGCGGTCTGTACTTGGGATATAACTCCACTTACCGCTTAGGGAAACATTCCCACATGTGTTTACTGCATTATGGATGCCACTTTCGCCATCCCATTCGAACGTGTTTCCGAACGCTACTCGAACGCACACATTCTCCTCGCCCCCATTCGAACGCATTTCTTAACGCTACACGAACACAGACATTCTGGACAGATTCCTTTATCATGTCTTAGGCATTTTTGTGTTCATTGTTCCGCTATCTATTTTCTATGTGTTTTTTCTGTATTGTTAATCTAATGCGCATGGGCTAACTAGGGTGGATTAAAGGTCCTCTATTCGAGGGAAATGCCTAAAGGCTACCTTTGCCACGATGTTTTGCCGCGCCGGACGAGGTACATTCGATTGAATGTGAAATATGTTCAATCAAGCATACAAGGTCCATATTATTGCTTTATTTATCTTCTATGCATTGTTACTTGATGCGCATGGGCTAATTATGTTGGTTTAAAGGTCCTCTATTTGAGTAAAAGTCTAAAAGGCTACCTTTACCACGATATTTTGCCGCGCCTTTTATTATTCCGTTATTTATTTTTCGCATATTATCTCTTTGTTTATTCATGCACTGTAATCTAATGTGCATGGGCTAACTAGGGTGGGTTAAGGTCCTCAATTCGAGGGAAATGCCTAAATGATACCTTTACCATGATGTTTTGCCGCGTCGGACGAAGTACACTCGATTGAATGGGATATGTTCAATCAGGCATACGAGGTCCTACATTATGTATTTGTTTATCCATGTATGTGTTGTGTGTCATTTCAGATGCTATTTTGGTAATCTCGTTCGAACGCGTTCCCGAACGCTACACGAACGTATGCATTCTGCCTCAGTCCGTTTGAACGTGTTTCAGAACGATACTCGAATGCGCATGCATTTTATTGTATCATGCATTAGGTCTTATCACGTTCGAACTCGTTATCAAATGCTATACGAACGCGGCCTTTTTTTAATCGTTCGAACGCGTTTACGAACGCGACACGAATGCGCACGCACTGGGTAGATTCCTTCATCATGTTTCATGCACGTTTGTCTCCTTAGTTGTTCCTTTCCCCATCACATGCTTAGTTACCTCTCTTTAATATTTATGCTTTTACCGTTATTATTTATCTTTCTACATTTATTTATTTAATATGTTCATGAAATTTTGTGCTTACCGTTATGTCGATTTATTTTTATGCATGCAAACTTAGATATAGGTTCTACTCCTATGTATGCAAACTTAGATATAGGTTGCATGAAAACTCAGATATAGGTTATTCTTGCATGTGTATGTTGCGTAGACTTGGTTATATTATTGCGTGAATCCATTCATTACAAGAGCTTAAGTAAGGGACCATTCCGAACCCCCAACAGTTTAAGGTCTTCCCTTGCGAGGGGTGAGTGCGGCCTTAAATCAGTTCCCAGTTCACACTGGTTGGCGACTCCATTATTCTCCGGTTTAGTCCCATGCGGGCTACTCCGTACTCCCGACCAGGCCGCGAGCCCGGGACAGCGTCGCCGATTTCTGTGTCCTACAATAATCATGCCAATTCTAATCATACATAGAATTATCAAGCATATGAGTTTTAATATGTTGGAATTATTTTAGGCATTAAATAACTTTGATTAATATTTAATTATGATATTATATTTTATTATATTCAAATAAATTCACTATTCACGTTTTTTTACAAATGTGTGAACTTTAAATACAATTTCACAATTCAAATCTTAACCAAATCACGCAAAACTTGTGCCTAAAATTAAGTTAAGGGTGTTATCTTTCCAACGAGCTTTTACACACCCAAATTCGAGTTCAAATGAGAGAGAACTAATCAAAACAAACACGGCGCGCTGATACCACTGTTGCGAAGCGGCCGCGACTGCGCATCGGAAAATCAAAAATTACGAAATTATGATGCCGCTATCTATTTGCCCAAGACCCATTTGTTTTGATTATTCTACAAGCCTATGCATGTTACTATATATTCTAAGCATAAAAACTCATAAAACATGCAAAGAACATAAACCTAAACATGCTAACTATCATAAGAACTCTAATTAAAATAAAGAAAGAAAAAGACTTACTTGAACCAAAGACTCCTCCAGTCCTGCCTCCAATCTACAAGCTTTTATCGAACTCAGCAAGCTCTTCCACTTTCCAAAGAGCCACCCAAGTGTGTGGCCTCCAAAGATGCAAACACCAAAGCCAAAACTCAACGGCAAGACTACGCCTTGAGTGCTCGGGTATTGTGCCCTTGGTGCTAGCCTAGGAAAATACCTCAAAACTTTTAACTTGAGGTTCCTCTAGTCAATTAGACTTACGGATCCTCAAAATCAGTGGCTTACTCTTAAACTTTAGAGTTGCTCACTTATATAAACCCAAAATATGAAAGGTTTGGTGCAAAACTTTGTAAGGAATTCATTGGGTTTATATAGGTGCTCCAAAGACAACAAAATTAATTAAGAATCTGATGTGGGATAAATGTTAATTTATTCATAGCCATTGGATCTTAATTTAGTGGTTTAATGAGATTATAAAACCCTAATAAGAGTTTGGCCCGAATTGGAATTCAAAACAAATAACAAATAAAAATTTTTTACTATTCATGTTTTATTTATTTATTTATTTATTCCAATTCCCAAGGTGCCTCCATCATCATTCACCAATCCTTAAGCCACTATGGAACCTAATAAATGACCTGTTCAATAATTAAACACATTGAACCATTTATGAACAGTTCCTATAGCAATCAAATATGTTGTTTAATTTGTATTGTGCATTGTTAACCATTGATTTCGACTTTGTTGTGTGTGACCTTTGGGTTCCCCTCAAGTTGGACATGAAATGAATTATGATAATTTAATCGAACAAAAATTATCCTCCGATCATATGGTCATTCGATTTCAATGACCAAGGTTGACATCTAGCAACATGCCAAGGCCCCCAAATGAGAAGGAAAGATATATATACCCATTATGTATGCGATTTACATATGATATGGTCCATTGCCTCACTGTATCCCCACCGTTTGACCTAGGGTATGGAAAGTGTCTACCCATATAGTCAAATGTATGATGTTGATAGTGTCATGAATCGTACTAACCCAAGAATCTCACATGATTCTTCCGCTACGGCCACAGTCTCAAGCATTGATCACACATATCAACCCGCGAACTGGAATACTACTCTTATAAGAAAATATTATCCGAGAGAGTGGCGATTCTCTGTTGTATCTTTACAAACTTCATGTGTTTCAATAAATGACCCAATCATACCCTTATGACCGGATCTTTTGAATCGGGAGAGGAGAATGTCAAAGTTATTTGATCCACACATAAGATTGTAAAGACCTCAAGTCTAAGGACTAGTCATACAATCGATACATTAAATTTTTCACAGACACATGGGATAAACACTCCATGTGAAAACTTTCGGCGATCAGTTCGATGGACACGAGCAACTCATGCATCCATGTGATACACCAAGCGGATGGTGTTGGCTTTTCTAAGTCTTCCCAAGATCAATTAAGCTATGATAACATGTGAACATATCAAAGTAAAGTTGCGGAATACTCACTTTGATCGGCTTTTACGATGCGAAGAACAATAAAATTTCCTTGAAGCTCTCGGCCAAGGTCCTCCTTTGTGCTCCATATGTGTTCGGTCAACCCTCCATGTGTGTGCTCCAAGCTCTAAGCTTTGAGTGCGATTCCATGCTCATGAGTTGGTTTCCCTATCACCTTTGTAAGACTCCTTTGGATGTGCTAGCATCTTGGAAAAATTTGCCACAAATCTTCCCATTTTGCTTCTTCTATCTCTCGGCCATGAGAGAAAAAATTAGAGAGAATTTTGGCACCAAGGCCGAATGGGAGAGAAAAGAAGATGATGAGTGGTGTTGGTTGAATTGATTTCAAAAATCAATTCAAATGATATACCAAAAATTAAATAAATGGTATTAGTCATTCAAACCATCACATTTGAGTGTTTTGCACTCAACCATCAACCAACAACTTCCATCACATTAAAGTGATAAAGTTGACTAGTGATGTGACGCATGATGTGACTTGTGGGCCCCACTCGATTCGAAATGCGAGTGGGCCCGCAAACACTCCCGGGCTCGGGTTTGCTAATTCTGAATTAACGAATTTTCTGTTGCGACGTAATTAAATCAAATTTAATTAAATAATTATGCCTAGCAAAATTACTAGTCTTGTCGCTAGCGAATTAATTCTAAATTAACTCGTTCGCCCGAATTAAAATCTAATTTTAATTCCACGTCGAAATCTAATTTCGTATAATATATCGAATATATTATTTTATCGATTAATTCCAAATTAATCGTTCTCTCTCTTTAAATAATATTTTATCCCAGATAAAATATCTCCGCAATTAATCCTGGATTAATTTTTTCTCTTTATTTATTAATCCCAGATTAATAATGTGCGAGTCATACGTCATCGGTGAATCTTCGGGAAGTGACCCTTCAGATCCTCGGATATGTTGGCAGTAAATCCGGTTGTCGGACCATTCGAACACGTACGTACCTAGTACTACATTTTTATCGATTTACAAGACATGGTTGGCTTCTAGCAAAGCACCGTGCCTACCCAATTCTCCAGAAATATTCTTAAAGGAATATGTAATCTATATCAGGCGTAGTATACGTTGTATTGCGTATTGCGATCCAGTATCAGATGTCACGTGTTAGGCTTGGGGCTGGAATTGTGTCTGCCCCGTACGAAGCACACATCGGATCTTTGGTAACTAGTCTCTATAATCAGATAACTATGACCTGCGATTTGACGCTTGATTTGACTTGCGTGCCGTACTCGCATTCGAAATACGAATGTGCTCGCAAACAATCTCGGGCTCGGGTTCGCTAATTCCAAATTAACGAATTTTCCGTTGCGTCGTAATTAAATGATTACGCCTAGCGAAATCACTATTGATGTCGCTAACGATTAATTCTAAATTAATTCGTTCGCCCGAATTAAAATCTAATTTTAATTCCGCGTCGAAATCCAATTTCGTTTAATATATCAAATATATTAATTTATCGATTAATTCCAAATTAATCGTTCTCTCTCTTTAACGATATTTTATCCGAGATAAAATATCTCTGTAATTAATCCCATATTAATTTTCTCTCTCTAGAAATTAATCTTCTCTCTTTACTAATTAATCCCAGATTAATCATAGTGCGAGTCATACATCATCGGTGAATCTTTGGGAAGTGACCCATGAGATCTCCGGATATGTTGGCAGTAAATACGGTCGTCGGACTATCCGAACACGTAAGTACCTCGTACTATGTTTATACCGATTTACAAGACAAGGTTGGCTTCTAGCAAAGCGCCATGCCTACCCAATTCTCCAGAAATATTCTTACAGGAATATATAGATCTGTATCAAGCGTAGTATACCGTAGTATTGCGTATATCAGCCCAGTATCGGATACTCACGTGCTAGGGCTGGGGCTGGATAAGTGTCTGCCCCGTCCGAAGCACATGTCGGATGTCTGGTAACTAGTCTCTATAATCGGATATACATGACCTTGTCATAATATCCCGATGGCCGGCCAACACTTAAGAGCACTAATACCGTATCCTGCGTGACATCATCTCCACTACGACTGAAGTGATACTTCCGTCTCGACATCACACCCAATACACTACGACTCTCTGATAAACCCAGAAGTGGTGTACGCAGAACCGGTTAAAGCCCTGTACCACCAAGACCAAAGTCTATCGATTATCGTAATTATTAGCGATGCAAGTCTCAGGTTAAGACTATACACACCTACCTTGATTTCGGCCTCCCATAGACACATAGTCATAATACCAATGGGATTCCGAGGGGTCTATCCAGAGCGAATCTGTTTCCCGTACCATTGGTGAAACACAACCTCCTATCGCACTTGCATAAGTATCCTATACTTATATATATGAGAACTATGCCGTTGTGCCCTCACAACGCGCACAAGTGCAATACTAGCCTATTCCGCATTATCGATGTCCTGTCTCGATAATACTACGACTAGGGATATTTAATGATTAATCCTTCGTGGACTGATACTGTCTCATATCATTCTCAATCCAGGAACTAATCATATGGACCTCTCTTCATTTATACATCTAAGGTGATCTAATCACAAATGATGAGAGTACAATCTCCTTTGTCACATAGTTAATTTGCTACAACAACACAATGATCTGTGCAAATAGTGACGCTATGGGTCATTTTGTCCAACAATCTCCCACTTGGCACATAGCCAGTCACTCAAGTGTCTCACACCCGAACTATGTACGGTTGGCTCAAACTGCTGAGAAAATGTTTTCGTCAGCGGATTTGTATGATTATCGTTTGATGCGATTTATACGATCATCACATCGCCATGATGTATGATCCGAACGAATCAGATGATATAGAAGTATATATCTGGATCGTCGATGAGACCATTAATTCTTTAGCCTGTGCTGACGCCTAGCTCAGCCGCTAACAGAACTATATCTAATCTAATTAGATTTGTATCGACCCAAATGACTTCTATTGCTGCCTCAGCTGCAGCAATAATCCGCATTTATTGTTTATTCGGTAACAATATCTTGCATGGAAGATTTCCAGCTCACTGTACCGTTATTCAAACTGTATAGTACTGTTTGCGACTTTTAGTCGTTTTTATCGGTTATATGAAACTTGCTACAGTGACCCCAGTCACTTTAAGTTCTCCTTCTCCATAGACTAAGACACATCTTTAGTTCTCTAAGATACTAACGGATGTTCTTAATATTAATCCAGTGACTATCACTCGGATTGGCCTGTTTGTGAATCCATATGCTCAAAGCGTATGATACACCAGGTCTTGTACATTTTTCAATGTACGGTTTCTAGGAGAGTATTTCGAAAGCCAAGCTTTCGCCGATATTTATTTTATGGGAATATCATTTCCAAGAAATGACGTATTATCATTATTTTAAAGGACAGCCACTGTCAGTGCGCTCCCACTAACCTCCTTATATACACAAGAATTATTTTCGTTTTGAATTAAATCGTACACCATTATGATTATATCAAAACGATAATTCCAAGAACCTAATGCTTGCTTCAATCCAATCATGGATCGAATAACCTGCATTATCCAAATGGATTTACCGTGGCAACAGGTAAAAGGTTGAATCGTAATCAACACAATATTGATAACGATACCTTTCCGTTAAAAGCCTAGCTTTATACGCTGGTATGTTGCCATCCATGTATGTCTTCCTAGAAGACTTTTAAGTACCGTTAGGCACAATGCCTTGTGGTACATCAACTAGTATCCAAACTGGTTGAGATACATGGAATCCATTTCGGATTATATGGCACTTTGCCATAATTAGGGAGTTGATATCTTGTATCACTTCCTCATACGTAGTCAGTTGGTATTCCTCAATAAGATTCACATCTTTATGAGGTTAGATCAGAAACCCATACCCCAGGTTGTTTTCTGACTCTGTCCGACCTACGCGGTTCTTGTGTATTCGAAGATTAATGGTAATAGTCTCATCCTGGATGAACTATTCATGTTCCATTAAGATTCAGTGCCTTGAACAGTATTACTCCGATTTCCATCGAGTAATATTATCCTCCCACTTACCACTGCATATCGGTATTCCTCTCAGGAAAACCGTATGGTGAGTAACAATCTAATTGTTCTCTTGTGAGGTGTATAAGTACAATACTTATGGTATCCCTAGGATAACCTACATTTGGCACTTATCCTATTTGGGTTTTAGTTTGGTATCATCCAAACATATGCCTAGCATACCCAAATTATCAAGAATGAGAAACCCGGTTTCTATCCCGTTCATATCTAATATGATATCTGTCAAACAGATTATTATGGAACCTTATTCAAAATAAGTTCTTGCACTGTTTAAAGCTTATCCTATGGTGTCTGTAAATTTACAAAGGGGAAATATCTTAAAATTGTAATGGAACTACGTGAGCTTTGATTCCTCTCACCCCTGGAGGATACGTAGGCAACTTAAATTTTTAAAAATTTAAGCTCAAGCTCTTCAATGTAATAATTTTATTTATTTATTAAATTAATCTCATTTATTTTAATTTTTTTTCGAAATTAAAAAAAAGGTTCGAACCGAACCGGTCGGTTTCGGTTCGGTTCAAGGTTCCAGTTCCACTTCAGTGTGGAACCGAAAATCGGCCGGTTCGGTTCGGTTCCGAATCGGAACCGAACCGCCGACCATGTCTAATAGCCAACAATCAAATGGACTAGCCGCATCTGCACTTGTTAGAACCTAAAATAGAATTACATACAAAGAAAACAAGATTGTAACTTGAACTACCTGCAACAGCTTTCTGCTGCACGGGGAAAACCCAAACCAAATCAAAGTTCAAAAAACATAGAAAATCTAATTGAAAAGTAATTAAAACCCAAGTGTCAGAGTTAAAACTCTAATCGAAATTCAGAGGAAAAAAGAAATAGAAAACCCACAAAATCCAAATTGAGGCAATAGAAATAGAAGCAGACCTGAAAAATGAAAGAGCTGAAGAGTTGAGAGCTGAGAGATGAAGAGTTGAATAATGGAAAAAGCTGAGACCTGCGGCGTCTATGAAATTGAAGAGTTGAATAATGGAAGCCCAATAGAAATTGAAGAGCTGAAGTGTTGATCGATTCTTAATTTGTTGTGAATTGAGAGCTGAGACCTGCGGCGTTGAAGGAAGATGAAGATTCTGATGATGAGTGTGGGTTTTTGTTTTTTAAAAGATGTGGCCGAAAAAAATTGGTGGGAAAATAAAAATTTCCCACTAACATCGACTAATTTAGTGGCGAAATGTGAATTCGCCACTAAAAACGATAATTTTTAGCGACTTTATATTTCGCCACTAAAAAGTCTATTTTTATTATTTTCAGTGGCAAATTTTTATTTCGCCACTAAAAAATCCATATTTTACTATTTTTAACGGCGAATTTATATTTCGTCACTAAATTGGTCGATGTTAGTGGGAAATTTTTATTTTCCCACCAATTTTTTTCAAAACACAAATAGCAGTCAACTACATGGCCACGAGGACCAACACACGCACTGCCCAGTGATTGTTCGTCTCCCATGCATCATCATCGACCATGCGCCCATTTGGTTGTTTGTTTTATTTTGCTTCTTCAACATAATGTGCGTGAGTGAAAAATGCTTGATAATGGTCAAACCACATGGTAAATGAAATAATAATATTGGTTTGCAAATGCTTTGTTCAAATTGGTCAGTGGCCAATTTGCTTCCTCATGCGTCTGCTATGCAATTAATAATTACAATTTCTTTTGTTTCATGTGGGCTTTGTTGACTTGTTCCTTGCATCTTTAATTTGTTCACGCACGATGACCTGTGATTCCATGATCATGCGTGACATTGATCAAATTAAAAGCTTCTGCCGTGAATTTGTGTGATGGATCGGATCTACCACTCCATCTTTCATATTATGACTCACCACCAAAAATTCATGAGAGTGAATTTGGGGTAACTCATTTAAGAAAATTTTTCTTGCGAAAATTTTCTTTCATGTTTTCTCTCTTTTATCTCCTTTTCGATCTCATTGAAAAGATGAGAAAATGGCTAGAGTTATGTTTACTAAGAAAAAAACTTTATATTTATATTTAGGGTTTAGGTTAAAAATGTGCTTGTATAAAATTAACCATAACCCTAATATAAATATTAGAATTTGGCCAAACGGCCTTTTGTCATTATAAAATTATTAATTTCAAAGTTTAAATATGATATCAAATATCATTGAATTTGAAATTAAAATTTAACATGTAACTTATATCATGATATAAATTACATATTTGATTTTGAATTAAATCAAATTAATTTAAAAATCAAATCCTATATTAAATGATTATCTAATAATCATTAATATAAAAATTATATATTAAACATTTTAATATATAATTATAAAGTGTGACATTATATAATTATTAATTAAATTAATAATTATGTCAATAAATAATTCTCAATTATTTAATATTTTTCAACTGAGTTCATAATTGAACTATCCAATTATTCCATGGATTTTTATAGTGTAACGAGCTAACTCAGGGACCAAATGAACCTACAGTTCTGAGCTCCAATAATCTCGAAATATTAATAAAAACTCTTTAATTAAATATTCTGAATTATTAACTTTATGTTATTCCACTAAAAACCTAAAGCTACACTATTGTTATTGCAGATATATTTTATATCGAAACTCGTCGGCGTCTACTGATATAATCACTGCATACAGATTGACCCTCCATGAGTATCTCATAATTAGAGCCGAGTCATAATATCTGTTATACCCCTCTAATTATTTTGTGCTATAAGTACCATTGATTATCTAATGAACAATTTATTCATAATTATTATGAATATTAATCTTTTTTTTTTTGTAATAGAAATACTTCCAAGGATGACTCCTCCCTCTCATGTTCCTAAATATGTGATGATGAAAACTCAGTCTCTTATGGGCGCTCTGGGAATGCGATACCTTCGAGTGAGCCTCCAACTGGCGGTTAGGAGCCTCCCTCTGAGCAAAGGGTTACCGCAACAACTCAAACCTGTGTTGAAGATCCTAATGATCCCTAACATGCATCTCTAAGTCCTCAATACACTGCTGAAATCAAAGGAAAACATATCAGTTATATATATACACGCACATATTCATACATGCTAACTCTATTTTTCCGGTACCTGGTAAGAATAACTTTGCGCGTTCAGCTCCGAATTTGGTACCAACACTAGCCGGTAGCAATGATCCGCGAAACTGGTAGGAAACCTACAAATACAACATGATAAGTACCATGAGAATATAAAAAGGAAATGGAAATAGATATACTTACATTAGTGGTGTCAACATGAACGATGGGTAACTTTTGTATCCCCTTGAGAGATAAAGTATGAGCCTCCATCGTACCCGCATCACCTCAGATTGTGTAAGTCAGATCCAACAAAAAAACTCGTTGAGTGAAGAATGACACCGGGAGGAAAGACCGCATCAGTAGGAAGAGGTATCTGCCTTGAAGATAATACGACATGTGCCCAAACGCGTCAAGATATATATGTACTTGGACCAGTCGCTGCTCGTAACTTCTCCTCATGTTCCTTAGCCTCAGAGGACTGACGAGCGTGGGATAATCCATGACGTCCCCGGGCCTTCATCAAAAGAATCATGTTAGTAACCAATGTAAAGATCCAATGAAATAACTTGAAAAATATAGTAGTAATGCATACTTGACTGGCCCAATATGGCTTCGTTAAATGTAGAGACCCGAGTAGGGTAGAACTTGCCCACTACCAATAATCCATGTCCACCAGAAAATCTTTAGTAGGAAAATTGGCAAAGGCATCTGGCAGTTCTTCCTCCTCTATTTTGGATCCGAAAAACTCGGTGGAGGGAGGAGAAGACATATTCCGACAAGCCTTGGGCCCCAAGTACCATGGGAATACATGTTCTCTTAGCTACTACAATCTCCGGTGAGTACCCTGGAGGAGCAAGCGACGCCCGTTCTTCTTAAAAGAAGGATGAACAGAGATAGACAGAGCATCAATGGGGGTCCCCCACCAGACGAGGTAAATCTTCAAAGAACACAGCAAAATGGTTAATTTGACTAAACCAAAAACGAAAAAGAAATAAAGCTAGGTCGAGAAGACATACTATATCCCATTTAATCCCATTCATTCGTGCCCGATGTAATCCAATATCGTGAGACTCGAACACGCCCACAGTAGAAGCATTACAACAGATCACTCTAGGAAACACAACCTAATCCCGAAATATGGGGAAAGGTCTTGCAAGGATACCAAACTCATAAGCCTAAGCCAATAATAACCAGATACGCTTGATGTTAGTCACTTACCGATTACAACAGAAATGGAAAAGGAAATAGAACAGAGCTTGCACACCTCAACCAGGAAGTCGTAGCCTTAGATGTATAGGCTGTGCCGACAGAATCTTCATCTGTCGGGAGGTGTGCAAGCTGGTAAATGGCTGTCAATGCTGGGGATGTTGGGTTCTCTAAGAACAAATCCAAGATCATTAAGCATAAAAGATGTGTAAATACTCAACGAAGTTTGCGAAATAACTTAAATTGATCGGCTAGGTAGGATGTGTAGACAATAAAAATTTGCATCCTTTGAAGTTGCTCCAAGCTCTCCTTTGATTGTATGTTGAGCTCCAAGCTTGATGAATGAATTCCAAACTTTTGGGAATGGTTTCCCTATCACCTTGGATGACTCTTTGATGTGCTAGCAATGGAGATTTTTGCAACAAAATTCCCATTGTACATGATACAACTCTCGGCAATTGGAGAGTAAAAGAGAGAGAGATGGTCACGCCCAAGTGAGAGAGAATAGAGTGATGAAAAGTGTGAAGTGTTTTTTGATTTTCCAAAAATAAAATGTCATATACCAAATCTCAAGTTGGTAAATGTCACTCACCTTTTCAAAATAAAATAAGGAAGTATAAACAACAAGTCATCACCAACTACTAACTTCCATCAACATAAAGTGATGAGAATGACATATGATGTGACTTCATGTGGGCCCCTCTTTGATTCAAAATCCGAGTGGGCCCGCAAACACATTCCGGGCTCGGGTTCGTTAATTCCTAATTAACAAATTTTCCGTTGCGACATAATTAAATCAAATTTAATTAAAAAATTATGCCTAGCAAAATTATTATTAACGTCGCTCGCGAATTAATTCTAAATTAATTTGTTTGCCCGAATTAAAATCCAATTTTAATTCCGTTATGAAATCTAATTTCATTTAATATATCGAATATATTATTTTATCGATTAATTCAAAATTAATCGTTCTCTCTCTTCTATTCGAATTTTATCCCAGATTAATTTTCACCGTAATTAATCCCAGATTAATTTTATCTCTCTAATAATTAATCCTAGATTAATTATGTTCGAGTCATACGTCATTGGTGAATCTTCGGGAAGCGACCCATGAGATCCCTGAATATGTTGACAGTAAATCCGGTCGTCGGACTATCCTAACATGTGCGTACCCGGTACCACGTTCTTACCGATTTACAAGACATGGTTGGCTTCTAGCAAAGCGTCGTACCTACCCAATTCTCCAGAAAAATTCTTTAAGGAATATATATAATCTTTGTCTAGCGTAGTATACGTAGTATTGCGTATTATGATCCAGTATCGATATCACATGCTAGGCCTAGGGCTGGAATTGTGTCTGCCCCGTACGAAGCATATATCGGATCTCTGGTAAATAGTGTCTATAATCGGATAATCATGACCTAGTCATATTATCCCGATGACTGCAGTACATAAGATTACCAGTTCCGTATCCTACGTGATCATCATCTCCATATGACTGGAGTGATACTTCCATCTTGACATCACACCCAATACACTACGATTCTCAGTATACCCAGAAGAGGCGTACACAGAACCTGTTAAATCCCCGGATGACCAAAACCAAAGTATACTGATTGTCGCAAGTATTAGGATGCAAGTCTCAGGTTAAGACCAAATACACCTACCCTGATTCGGATTCCCATAGACACATAGTCATACTACCAATGGGATTCCGAGGGGTCTATCCAGAGCGAAGCTGTTTCTATACCATCGGCAGACAGAACCTCCTATTACACTTGCATGAGTATCCAATACCCAAATATATGAGAACTATGTCGTTACGCTTCCATAACACGCACAAGTGTAATGCTAGTCTATTCCGCATTATCGATGTCCAGTCTCGATAATACTACGACTAAGGATATTTAATGATTAAACCTTACGTGGATTAATACTGTCTCATATCTTATTAATATGGTACTAATCATATGGACTTTTATCATTTATATATCCCGGTAATCCAATTATAAATGATAAAAGAATAATTTCCTTTGTCAGATAGTTTATTTGTACAACAACACCATGTTCTGTATAAATAGTGATGCTATGGGTCATAATTGTCTAACAATCTCCCAATTGGCCTATATCCAATCACTCAAGTGTCCTACACCTGAACTATGTACTGGTCGCTCAAAATTCTGCTGAGAAATAACTTTCGTCAGCGGATTTTCAATGTTATCATCTGATGCGATTTATTCGATCATCACATCGCCACGATGTATGATCTGACGAATCAGATGAAATAGTCAAAGTATATACTTGGATCGTTGATTAGACCGCGGTTCCTTAGCCTGTGCTGTAGCCCAGCTCAGCTGCTAACAGAACTACACCTAATCCAATTAGGATTATATAGATCCAAAATACTTCTTTTGCTGCCTCAGCTGCAGCAATGTTCCACTTTTGTTATTTATTCCGCAACAGTACCTTACTTGGAAGATTTCCAGCTCACTGTTCCGTTATTCTAACTAAATATGTACCCTTATTGTGACTTAAAGTCGTCTTTGTCGGTTTGGAAACTTGCAGCGGTGAACCTAGTCACTTCAAGTTCTCATTTCCCCATATTTCCAGAAAGCATCATTAGTTCGTCCAAGATACTCAAGAATGTTATTTACATTAATCTAGTGACCATCACCCGGATTGGCCTTATAGCGTCTACATATGCTCAAAACATATGAGACATCAGGTCACATACATTTCAAAAATGTACGAACTCTGGGAGGGTTGTTAGCAGCTTTCTAGATCTATCACAGTAGATCTTTATTCCTAGAATAAAACCTGCTTCTCCCAGGTATTCCATGGAGAATTTTAATGAAAGCCAAGCTTTCACCGATTATATTATGGGAATGTTATTGCTAAGAAGCAATACATCATCATCTTATAGGACATTCATTGTCAGTGCGCTCCCCTTAACCTTCTTATATACACAAGAATAATATTCGTTTTGAATGAAATCATATACCATTATGATCTCATCAAAACGTTGGTTCCAAGAACACAATGCTTGCTTTAATCCATAAATGGATTGATTTAACTTGCAAACCTTGTTTGCGTGTTTCGGCACGACAAAACCGTCAGGATGTTTGTAAACATCCTTCAAATGGTTTCCGTTAAGGAAAGCAGTTTTGACGATCATCTGCCATATTTCATTATGAAATATGCAGCAATAGCAAGCATTATCCGAATGGATTTGATTATGGCAACGGGTAAAAGGTGTCGTCGTAATCGACACCATGTTGATGAAGATACCCTTTCGTTATAAGCCTAGCTTTGTACGTTTGTATGTTGCCATCCATATATGTCTTCCTTGAAGACTAATTTAGTACCAATAGGCACAATACCTTTTGGTACATCAACCAGTGTCCAAACTTAGTTGGTATACATGGAATCCATTTCGGACTTCATGGCACTTTGCCATAAAAGGAGTCGATACCTTGTATCACTTCCTCATACGTAGCCGGTTCTTCTTCCTCAATAAGATTGATATCTACATGAGGTGAGATCAGAAACCCATACCTCCTAGGTTGTTGTATGACTCTCTCCGACCTACGATGTTCTTGTGTATTCGAAGATTATTGGTACAGTTTCATCCCTGGTGAACTGTTGGTGGTCTGTGAAGACTCGGTGCCTGGAACAGTATTACTCCGATTTTCATTGAGTTTTACTTTCCTCCCACTTACCACTGCATATAGGAATTCCTCTTAGGAAAACCGCATGGAGAGCAACAATTACATTGTTCTCTTGTGAGTTGTATAAGTACTATACTTTGGTTTCCCTAGGACAACCTACAAATAGGCACTTATCCGATTTGGGTTCTAGTTTGGTACCATCCAAACAAATGCCCAGCATTACCAAATCTTCAGGAATGAGAAACCCGATTTCTTTCATGTTCATATCTAATATGAAGTGTGTCTAACAGATTTTTCATGGAACCTTATTCAAAATAAGTATTGCACTGTTAAATGCGTATCCTCAGAAGGAAATTGGTAGCTCAGTGCGACTCATCATAAACCTTACCATGTCAAACAAAGTTCGGTTTCTCTGTTCGGACACACCGTCAAATTGAGGTTTCCCGGGAGGAGTCCACTGTGAAAGAATACCATACTCTTTATGGTAATCTTGAAACTCATATGTTTAAGTATTTTACACTATGGTCCGACCATAATGTTTTTAATACTTTTACCGGTCTATTTTCTTACTTCGTGTCGAAACTCGTTGAATTACTCAAAAGTTTCTAACTTGTGTTTCATAAGATACACATAACTGTAACGCGATGCCACATCCGTAAAGGTTACGAAGTATACATATCCACCTCTAGCCTAGCTAGACATGGGCCCACTTAAGTCACCATGAACGAGGGCTAACAGATCGGTGGCATTTGCACTTTTACCAAGTAAAAGGTTTTTTAAGCACTTTGCCTAATAAACTAGATTCGTAGACATCATTTGAATTAGAATCAAATCTGTCCTAGTATCCACTATTCGAAAGTGTGGATATACGAGTCTTGTTATTGCGTCCCAGACATCAATGCCACTTTTAAGTCTCAACAGATTTATAAAGTTTGAAGTTTTGTTTGTCATATTATATGTTTGAGATTCATTTATATTCTAAATATAAATTCTGTTATTCACATCTAATGTGTTTATCTCAATATCATCTTTATAAACAAAACACTTAGTGTTCTAGAATATAAAAGGATACCCGTAACATGTTAAACTAGATATAGAGATAATGTTCCTAGTCAAACTAGATACATTATAACAGTCTTCTAATTTAAGTACATGCCCAAAGGGCAGTTCCAAAACTTAGGTTTCTACGGTCAAAATAGCGACTCTCGTCCCATTTCCGACTCGCAGGTCGATCTCATATGAAGCTAGTCTTCTTCAAATCACCAGATTCCACACATCAGTACATATTTATGTATTTTCCACATCCAGTATCAAAATCCAATTTTAAATCTAGTAGTGGACATGTTTATAACAAACATATATGAAGTCGGAGCCTTGCCCGTCTTCACTTTCTTCATGTCTGCCTTGTCCATACGTCAATCACGCTTCTAGTGACCCCGTTTGCCACAATTTAGGCAGACATTTTGGGATATGTCCTATGTCTTCCCAGAAGACTGTGATGATTTTGCCTTTGCCCTTATTTTCACACCTCCAGAAGCCTTCGGTCAAGCATTAGCCTTCTGGGATGTCGAAGTAAGATGCGTCTTGCGCTTCTTGCCCTTTTAGAAGCTGTGGCTGTGCTTCCTTGAGCATAGCCATTAACTCTCCAAGAGTTTTCTCTTGGTTCAAGATGAACTCGCCCCAACTTTCGGGCAGAGACTATAAGATCAAATATATGGAAGTCTTGGCCTCGTAGGTAATGCCCAGTTAACCTAGCTGTTCGATATCAGCAATCATTTATGACACATAGTGCTCGACAGATGTACCCTCTGACATACGCGAGCGTAAGAGCTTCTTTTGTACTTTTAAGATCTATAAAGATCCTTTAATTTCATCATCATTGTATAAGGATCTAATCCTTAGTTTTGACGATGAAATTTAGGAGTATTTACGACAAGCATAATGGATTGAGCACTAAAGTCATCATCACGATGAGTATTCCAAAGCTCGTGCTCTAATATTTGCTCAAATCCGGGCTTAGGCCCGAAAGGTCGCTCTATCAAATAGAGTAACTTCTCAACTCGCAGGACTATCCTGAGATTCATTCCCAAATATGAAAATTAAAGCCGTAAAAGACATTTTTCACCTAGGATTATGTCCTTTTTTGCTAATCTTTCAAGTCATCTTGATTGCTATAGTCCAACATCCAATCAACGATTTCGGGTACAATCTAATGTAATGATTACTATAGTCTAACTATATAATTAACTACAATTTGATTGGTTAAATTCAAATATATTTGATTACTATAATCCAATTATAAAATCAACTATAAATGAAGTAGTTTGAATACAGTCCAACTGTTTAATTAAAACAACAATTGAATATTAGTCCAACTAATATATATAAATTTTTTAATGACGAAATATTGAAATGAGCGCGAATTGGCAAGTATCTAAACGAAATTGCAAATTTAATACTTGCCTCCCACTATTTTTTCAGTGAGCCTCTAACCCTCTGTAGAGTACTCGGGAAACCTAGTTTCCTAGTGGGCTAGGATCCCGTTAAATAACACACAACCTTGACTTTGGCCAACAAGTTGTATGAAACTTAACTAGGTAGATCTCTAAGATCAATTGGATCTCATCCAATTCCTAGATCTAGTAGGTGGACCTCCAAGTCCGAAACATATATCCAATATATGCCAATATATCCTATATATTGCCTAACATTTTTCCTCTGAATCAACTAAGCCTTGGCTTTGGCTCAACAAGCTTAATGAAACGAGTTAAATGTGACCCATTGACAGTGGGAAAGCTTCGTAATCGAGGTCGATGAACAAGAAGTGACCTTGACTTTGGCCAAAAAATCACAACTTGCCCAAGACGTACGATATGGAACAAAGCTTTCGTGATCCAAACACATCCGCGATGGACAAAGGTCTTGACTTTGGCCAACAAACCAATGCCAATCTTGGATCTTGAGAGAGAATCACTCAATGGAAGGAAATACGCTAAATTTAAAATGAGGGTTTTTGTCGTGATTTGGCAACCAATTTATTATCTTTAATTAGGTCTCATCATACACCCTTAAGCATGCATTCTAAAAGCATAATAAGGCGCGATAAAATAATAATGATATGCGGATGGATATCTCACAATTTTTCCTAGAATAAATCACTCTCTTTCTTCTCCCCGGCTAGCACTATTCTAACTTATACCCAATTACATAATACAATAAAGAAACCTCATTAACATTGAGGGGAATTGGTGAGAAGAGAATTACAAAGAGTCAAGAGATAAAGGCTGGACACGCAGGTCCAAATTAATAAATTCTAAATTTATTACAACAATTTCCAAAATTGCCCTCACCCCATCTAATATCCATCCGATATACATTCATACAATACATATATGTATTCACACAAAACATGTTATTCAATCAATCTAATCCAATTAATTAATCTTTGATTAAGTGATCATCAAATGTTCAAACAACGATTTGATTTGCGCGAGTCCAACTCATTTAAGAATAAGTACTCAAAGTGCATATTCTTGAATTATATCGAACTATAATTTTAAATCCGATTTAATTTGTATTCAATACTAATTTTTATTTAATTCTAAATTAAATAATTACACTTTATTAATGTGCCTTTGCGACTTAGATTCTAAATCTAATCTTAATGGGTCTCAAAGCCCAATTAACATCCAATGTCAATTTAATTAAAGTCCAATGAGCTTTCAATTAATTTCTTAAGGCATGAACTTTGGCAACCAAAGGCCAATAAGGAATCACCCTTTGCCATAAAATTAATTTTGGCCCATTAGGCCCAATTAATTATTTAAAGGCCCATTTATTATATTTGGACTTAATGGTATGGTTTTAGGCCCAATTTGGATCCAATCCAATTTTCCTAAACCAACTTGGCCCAACCAAGCCCATAAGGCCCAAATATAACATCAATAGCCCAATTACAAATTGAAGCCTAATTAATTAAATTCCAATATTCCAAATATCACAATTTCTTAATTAAAGTGTATAGCCATAATTAATTAGTTAAATTAACATTTCCAAAACACCAATTTAATTAATTAATCATGCTTAATCATTATCAATTCATGTCCAACATAATTGAAGGAAAATCAAACTCCAACATGCTTCCAAGGCTCATAACAATATGGCATTTTTTTCATCAATTTTGATTTCAATCCAATTAAATCACAAATCAATATACTCATGCTTTTTAAACACATCCAATGGTCTAAAATCAAAAATCACCATGAGCTACTAGGGTTATCATATTGGGCCAAGCATATGGAATTAGGGGAAAATATATCCAATTCATTTTCTCAATTCCTAAGATGCACAAATCTAATTTAACATCATCCAAACTCAACTAAATCATCAATTTGAAGAAATCATGCTCAAATCACAAAATCCCAAATTAAAGTATATAAACCCTAAGTTCATTTCATGCTTAATTTTGGATCTGATACCATTGTTGGGTTCTCTAAGAACAAATCCAAGATCATTAAGCATAAAATATGTGTAAATACTCAACGAAGTTTGCTGAATAACTTACATTGATCGGCTAGGTAGGATGTGTAGACAACAAAAATTTACCTCATTTGAAGTTGCTCCAAGCTCTCATTTGATTGTATGTTGAGCTCCAAGCTTGATGAATGAATTCCAAACTCTTGGGAATGGTTTCCCTATCACCTTGGATGATTATTTGATGTGCTACCAATGTAGATTTTTGCAACAAAATTCCCATTGTACATGATACAACTCTCGGCAATTGGAGAGTAAAAGAAAGAGAGATGGTCACGCCCAAGTGAGAGAGAAGAGCGTGATGAAAAGTGTGAAATGTTTTTTGATTTTCCAAAAATAAAATGTCATATACCAAATCTCAAGTTGGTAAATGTCACTCACCTTTTCAAAATAAAATAAGGAACTATAAACAACAAGTCATCACCAACTACAAACTTCCATCAACATAAAGTGATGAGAATGACATGTGATGTGACTTGATATGGGCCCCACTTTGATTCCAAATCCGAGTGGGCCCACAAACACATTCCGGGCTCGGGTTCGTTAATTCCTAATTAACGAATTTCCCGTTGCGACATAATTAAATCAAATTTAATTAAATAATTATGCCTAGCAAAAGTACTATTAAAGTCGCTCGCGAATTAATTCTAAATTAATTCATTTGCCCAAATTAAAATCCAATTTTAATTCCGTTATGAAATCTAATTTCATTTAATATATCGAATTTATTATTTTATCGATTAGTTCTAAATTAATCGTTCTCTCTCTTCTATTTGAATTTTATCCCAAATAAATTTTCGCCGTAATTAATCCCAGATTAATTTTCTCTCTCTAATAATTAATCCCAGATTAATTCTGTTCGAGTCGTACGTCATCGGTGAATCTTCGGGAAGCGACCCATGAGATCCCTGGATATATTGGCAGTAAATCGGGTCATCAGACTATCCGAACACGTGCGTACCCACGTTCTTACCGATTTACAAGACATGGTTGGCTTCTAGCAAAGCGCCGTGCCTACCCAATTCTCCAGAAATATTCTTTAAGAATATATATAATCTTTGTCAGGCGTAGTATACGTAGTATTGCGTATTACGATCCAGTATCAATATCACATGCTAGGCCTAGGGCTGGAATTGTGTCTGCCTCGTACGAAACATATATCAGATCTCTGGTAACTAGTCTCTATTATCGGATAATCATGACCTAGTCATATTATCCCGATGACTGCAGTACATAAGAGTACCAGTTCCGTATCCTACGTGATTATCATCTCCATATGACTGGAGTGATACTTTCATCTTGACATCACACCCAATACACTACGATTCTCAGTATACCCAGAAGAGGCGTACACAGAACCTGTTAAAGCCCCGGACGACCAAAACCAAAGTATACTGATTGTCATAAGTATTAGCGATGAAAGTCTCAGGTTAAGACCAAATACACCTACCCTGATTCGGATTCCCATAGAAACATAGTCATACTACCAATGGGATTTCGAGGGGTCTATCCAGAGCGAAGCTGTTTCTGTATCATCGGTAAACAGAACCTCCTATTACACATGCATGAGTATCCAATACCCAAATATATGAGAACTATGTTGTTACGCTTCCATAGCACACGCAAGTGTAATACTAGTCTATTCCGCATTATCGATGTCCAGTCTCGATAATACTACGACTAGGGATATTTAATGATTAAACCTTACGTAGATTAATACTGTCTCATATCTTATTAATCCGGTACAAATCATATGGACTTTTATCATTTATATATCTCGGTAATCCAATTACAAATGATAAAAGACCATTTTCCTTTATCACATAGTTTATTTATACAACAACACCATGTTTTGTACAAATAGTGATGCTATTGGTCATAATTGTCTAATAAAGGAACCCCAATAAAACTCATGCACTGTATCTAAGTTGCGGAGTGGAGAAAGAAGACATAGGTCCACCGAGCTCATGGTGTCAGTAAATAGGGTGCACTCGAACATGTGTAGCAAAAGTGATTGGACCAGTTTGTCAACTTCCTGTGTGCCTTAGGGAGTTCTCCCCTTCTAGTAGGACCATAAATCCCCATAAGAAGTGACTCTGGACCGGACTCTCGGGAAGAACCCCAGCAAGCAATGAATGTGTTTTGACTAAACTGTGGGCATGAAGAGGTTACAGTCGAACTCCAAGAGCTGGCCCTAGCAAAGGATGTCAGTTATGTAGGTAAAATATCATAAAGTGATAGTGTCATTTCACCCACCAGTAGGTGAAATGTGTGGGTGGAATCCATCCACCACCCAATAAGAGCTTGCAATGCCCATTTGTCATGTTTTTGGTATCCAGCCAAAATAAACTGGATGAAAAGTGTGAATCATGTGATATCTATCCGAGTTCGGACCTGGGGAGGGAGTTTCTCGTACCATTTGCAAACACTAGCTGGGTTACCGCTAGCCTTCAAATATGAGGCATCAAGTTGCAAAAAAGACAAACATCATATTAGCAAAAGGTCATAATATAACACATCAGTAATAGTACAGAACCCATAGGCTGGGCATGAAACATAAGAGATTGGCCAAATATGGACATGTAATTTCTTGGAAGCGGCCGTATACGAAAAGTGGATGACCGAATATGTAAAGAATAATTAGTCGGATATGTATTGCAGGCATATGATATCGAGCTTTGGTAAACATAAAATTTTCTAAGACCTAGATTACATCTAGACTATGTTGTAGATGAAAATGAGGGGCTTAAAATTCTAGCTTGTTATGTTTTGGGCTCTAGTGGATGTACATATATGTCCAGATGGATATATATTTACCATAATCTGAATATATAAAATTGGTCTCGGATATACAAATGTAGGAAACGCTTTCCCTCGCGCAGCGGAAGCGATTAGGCTAACGGATCGAAATTGAAAAATTTTTCTGCTCTTCCCTTTGCTTGGCCGAACCACACCAGTGGATTCACTGATGTTTTGGACAAAATCCAGCTCCAGAATAGCCCCGAAACAGTCCCCGAACAGCCCATGAACTGCAGTGAAATAACGGACTGTTTTGGACACGTTATGGGAGCGAACTGCACCCAGTTTTAGGTCTGATTTGCGCCACTCACTGCTCAATTTCAGATCTGATTTTTCTCCAAAAATCAATCCTAACACAACCCTAAAATTATCCTAAAGTGTTTCCCAAAATCCCGAATGAAAACCA
The DNA here is from genome assembly GCA_019454045.1 of Zanthoxylum bungeanum. Taxonomy (NCBI): domain Eukaryota; kingdom Viridiplantae; phylum Streptophyta; class Magnoliopsida; order Sapindales; family Rutaceae; genus Zanthoxylum; species Zanthoxylum bungeanum. The sequence continues at coordinate 94,152 of SKCR01024368.1, read as the reverse complement.
AACAAAACGGAGCTCCCTGAGAACTTGTATCTGGGCAAATTACAGGGATTCCAAGGGCTGGTTGCCGTGACTTGTGTTAAGTATTTGGGGATGTTTTTCAACGTCACGAGGTCTTCCGATATGTCTCGACACTAACTGAGGGTAGTGTGGGCTACACTCACAAATTAATCTCTAAACGGTTTAGAGAATAATCACACACACCAAAAGAATTATCAACTCTTGAGAGCTTGGAGAAGGAGATGGAGGATAGGTTTTTTTGATTTCTTGGATCAGAAAAATTAAATCATAATTTTTCTTTTATACTTATGGTTAATTCGTTTCTTTAAACAAATCAACCACTAGTCTCCCATTGCTCTTGAAATTCGGCCAAGGGGGGATTAGGAATTCTTGTTTGATTTTGCTTCCAAAATAAACAAATCATACTCCCTTTAGGACTCCAAATTTTCGGCCAAGGGGGATTTTTGTTGAATTTGATTTTGTTTCCAAAACAAACAAATCCTATCCCTAATATGACTCCAAAAATTCGGCCAAGGTAGGGGACAATTAGGATTTGATTTTGTTTCCAAAACAAACAAATCATATTCCTTATCCAATAAGGAATCCTACCTTGGTAATAATCCTTGCCTTATTAAATTATATCATATATAATTTAATGTTCTAATTTAATAATTATCATATATAATTATTAATACTTTATATTAACTTTTAATATAAAGTCTCATGTGTGATATAATTATTATTAATCATATTATAATATTTATTCCTTTTGTGAGTATATAATTGGACCATCCAATTATATTAGCTCCGCTATAGTAAATCGAGCTAGCACGGGGACCAAGTGGACCTACGGTTCTGAGCTCCAATAATCTCAAATATTAATTAAGCTCTTAATTAAATATTATGAATTATTAACTCCGGGTTATTCCACTAAAAACCCGAAGTTGCACTCTCGTCGCCGTAGATGAAATAAAAGGCCGAACAAAGTCGGTGTCCACCGATATAGTCATTGCATACGAATTGATCCTTCACGAATATCTCGTAATTGGAGCTGGGTCATAATGTCTGTTATACCCCTCTAATTATTTTATCTTAAGTACCATTGATTCTCTAACGAATGATTCATTCATAACTGTTATGAATATTAATCTTTCTATTCGTAATAGAAAGACTTGAGCGCTCTAATCGTTCAAGTACCGAATCAACCTTAAGAGAGATATTCATCTACTTCTCGCAAGAAGGAGTGAATTCCATGTCTATGTAAAACGTTCCCAGCTACATAACAGACTATGCCCCCAAAGTACGTAGTTATTGGTTGGGATTGCTACACCAACCTCACCTTTGTAAATCAAAGGACACAACCCGTTATGCAGGAGTTCGTTGTATACTCAGTATTAAGATCAATCCACATATGACCATCAAGTAGATTGAAATGACTTTCTTTGTTTAACGGATATTATAAGAATGTCATTTCTATCTAGGCCCAGTCCTATATGATCACATCATATAAGGTGCCTCCATTCTCATGTCTCTACATGGACGATCCGGATTAAGATCAAATGGGACATGTCTCGCAAACCTAGAGCAACAATCTCCCACTTACACTAGAGCAAATGGGACATGTCTCGCAAACCTAGACCATCTAGGTGACCATCAAACACTTTAGCCGGTAAGTTCTTTGTAAACGGATCCGCAAGGTTCTCTGCGAATGCAATCTTTGTGACGGTAACGTCGCCTCTCTGCACTATCTCCCTGATGAGATGATATTTCCTCTCTATATGCTTTCCCCTCTTATGGCTTCTTGGTTCTTTGGAGTTTGCCACTGCTCCACTATTATCGCAATAGAGGGTGAGTGGTTTATCCATATCTGGAACAACTTCCAGATCTCCCAAGAATTTACGAAGCCAGACTGCTTCTTTAGCTGCTTCACAAGCCGCTACATATTCAGCCTCCATGGTGGAGTCGGCAATGCAAGATTGCATTATACTCCGCCAAACAATAGCCCCACCACCTAGGGTGAACACTGATTCAGATGTTGATTTCCTGGAATCGACATCTGTCTGAAAATCAGAATCTGTATATCCTCTTAGGATCATATCCTCTCCAGAATATACTAGCATATAATCTCTCGTTCTCTTTAGATATTTGAGAATGTGTTTCACAGCCACCCAGTGATCCAATCCCGGATTTGACTGAAACCTACTGACTACTCCCACTGCAAAACAAATGTCCGGTCTCGTGCATAACACGGCATATATGAGACTACCAACTGCTAAGGCGTATGAGATATGTCTCATTTCCTCAACGACTTGAGGTGTCTTAGGAGACTGTTCATTCGACAAATGAATTTCATACCGATAAGGCAGATTGCCTTTCTTGGAATTCTGCATCCCGAATCGCACAAGAATCTTGTCGATGTATGATGCCCGAGACATAGCTAATAGTCGTTTCTTGCGATCTCGAAGTATCTGGATCCCAAGAACATAACTTGCATTTCCCAAATCTTTCATTTGGAATTGCTCAGCTAGCCAGGTTTTTACGTCTGATAATATTCTTACATCATTCCCAATAAGTAAGATGTCATCAACGTATAAGACAAGAAAAACCACCTTCCCGTTATTGACGCGCTTGTATACACAAGGCTCATCAACATTTTGCTCAAAATTATAAGACTTGATCGTTGTATCAAATCTTATATTCCAAGATCGAGATGCCTGCTTGAGTCCATAAATGGACCTTTGCAGCTTGCAAACTTTTTGCTCTTGACCTTGGGCGTGAACCCTTCTGGTTGTATCATATAGATACTTTCATCAAGATTGCCATTCAAGAATGCAGTCTTGACGTCCATTTGCCAGATTTCATAGTCATAATAATGCGGCTATAGATAGAAGAGTGCAGATGGATTTTAGCATAGCTACTGGCGAGAAAGTTTCCTTATAGTCAACTCCCTCTTTCTGGGTATAACCCTTGGCCACTAGTCTAGCTTTGAAGGTCTGTACCTTCCCATATGATCCCATCTTCCTCTTGTAGATCCACTTGCAACCTATGGGCTTCACTCCATCAGGTTGGTCTACAAGTTCCCAGACTGAGTTGGAGTACATCGACTCCATCTCCAGGTTCATGGCTTTGAGCCATTCTTCTTTGTCAGATCATCCATTGCACTACTGTAGGTCAATGGATCATCTACACCATCGCTGAAGGCGACAACTTGTGCCTCTCCAACCCCTAAGTAGCGATCAGGTTGTCGTACAACCCTCCCACTACGTCTGGGTGGTAGAATCATTCTGACTTGGAAGTATCTGACTATCAGATGTCGAAGGTGCTATGTATTTGTCAAATTTTGTTGACGATGGCGCGCTGGTCGAACCAGTAAGTAACTCCTCGAGTAACATTTTACTACGAGGTTTGAACTCCCTCATGTAGTCCTCCTCTAAAAACGTAGCATTTGTCGATACAAATACTTTGTTATCATCGGGACTGTAGAAGAATCCTCCCCTAGTTTCCTTTGGGTAGCCTACAAATAGGCACACTTGAGAATGTGGTTCCAACTTTGTAGTCTTATTCTTCAGCACATGTGTTGGACACCCCCATATGCAGAAAAGTCGTAAACTAGCTTTATGACCATTCCACAACTCTAAGAGAGTCTTAGGTGTTGGATTCTATAATATGTCCCAAGGAAAGATTAAGCATATATGAAATACAACAAAGAATATATATAAACATGAGTATGGCGGAATCATACTTACACTATCTTGTGATGAAGAAAATCAAGCCAAGATGGAAGCTCCAAGGTGGATGATTTTCGGCCAAGGTGAGAAGATGTGGAAAGCTCCAAGCTTTGAGTATTCCAAGCTCTATGATGGTTTCCCTATCACCTCTTTTGATCCCTTGAAAGGTGCTAGCCTTGCATGTGAGGAGATGTTCCAAACAATCACACTTTCTTCAAGCTTTTGGCAACCAAATGAAGAAGATGAAGACCAAAAACTGCATGCAGTTTTCGCCAAGTGAGAGAGAGAAGAGATATTTTTCTTTTTGTTCTTATTAATTTTTGATACCAAAAATCAATTTATATTTATGCCATAATATTTATTAAATAATAATAAATCTATGACACAAGCCATGCAAAGGCTTAGAGTCAAACACTCAAATTCCATGCATAACATTAGAGTGTATTATACACTATCACCATGCAATGCATTATCAATAAAATAATACATTCAATGACATGTGTCAAGTGGGCCCCACACGTTTCCAAATGAAAGTGGGCCCACGTCCACTCACGCGTTCGGGTTCGATATTTCCGAAATACCGAACTTGCGTCGCGACGTTAATTAAATCGAATTTAAATAAATAATCGCGCCTAGCGAATTATTATTTACGTCACTAACGAATTAATTCTAAATTAACTCGTATGCCCGAATTAAAATCTAATTTTAATTTCGCGTCGAAATCGAATTTCAATTATTATATCGAATATAATAATCTTACTGATTAATTCCAAATTAATCGTTCTCTCTCTCTAAATAAGGCACTTTATCCGAGATAAAGTTTCTCCGCAATTAATCCAAGATTAATTAAGTTCGAATCAAATATCATAGGTGAATCTTCAGGAAGCGACCCAAGAGATCTCCGGATATGTTGGCAGTAAATACGGTCGTCGGATAATCCGAACACGCACGTACCTCGTACTACGTTCTTACCGATTCACAAGACAAGGTTGGCTTCTAGCAAAGCGCCATGCCTACCCAATTCTCCAGAAATATTCTTATAGGAATATAAGATCTATATCAAGCGTAGTATACCGTAGTATTGCGTACATCGATCCAGTATCGGATGATCACATGCTAGGCCTAGGGCTGGAGATGTGTCTGCCCCATACGAAACATATATCGGACATCAAGCAACTAGTCTCTTTAAATCGGACAATCCTGACCTAGTCATATTGTCCCGACGGTTGCAACCTTTTATAGAGTACTAGTTCTGTGTCCTGCGTGATCATCACTCCATATGTCTGAAGCGATACTTCCATCTTGACATCACATCCAGTACACTACGATTCTCGATAAACCCAGAAGAGGTGTACACAGAACTGGTTAAGGTCCCCAACCACCAAAACCAAAGTTTACCGATTGTCGCAAGTACTAGCGATGTAAGTCTCAGGTTAAGACCATATACACCTACCCTGATGCGGCCTCCCATAGACACCTAGACATACTACCAATGGGATTCCGCGGGGTCTATCCAGAGCGAAACTGTTTTCCGTACCATCGGTAAAACACAACCTCCTATCGCACTTGCATAAGTATCCAATACTTAATATATGAGAACTATGCCGTTGTGCCCTCACAACGTGCACAAGCGCAATACTAGCCTATTCCGCATTATCGATGTCCAGTCTCGATAATACTACGGCTAGGGATATTTAATGATTAAACCTTTATGGATGATACTGTCTCATATCATCTCAATCCAGTACTAATCATATGGACTTTCGCCATTTATATATCAAAGTAAATAATATTTACAAAATGGCAAAAGGCAATTTCATTATTACATAGTTAATTTTGTACAATAATACAATATCATTTACAAACAGTGACGATATGGGACACAATGTCTAACATTAGGAACAGACTTAGATGGAACTACATTAAGGATATACACTACGGTTTGCAGTGCATATCCCCAGAATGAACTAGGTAGTGAGCTATAACTAAACATAGATCTTATCATGTCTAGTAGGGTTCAATTTCTCCTTTCTGCAACACCATTTTGTTGTGGTGTTCCAGGTGCTGTGAGCTGGGATATTATCCCGTGCTCAACTAAGAATTCCTCAAAGTCTCTGTCGAGGTATTATCCTCCATGATCCGATCGTAGAGTTTTGATTGTCTTACCTAATTGGTTCTCAACCTCAGCACGATACTCTTTGAACTTTTCAAAGGTATCTGATTTGTGATGCATTAGGTGGACATACCCATATCGTGAATAGTCGTCAATGAATGTGACGAAGTATTCATAACCACCTCGGGCTTTTACATTCATCGGTCCACAAACGTCCGAATGTATTAGCTTTAGTGGTTGATTGGCTCTTATACCTTTTCCAGAAAAAGGTCTCTTGGTCATTTTTCCTTCTAGACATGACTCACAAACTGGTAAAGTCCCGAGCTTTAACTGGTTTAAGGCTCCGTCATTTATCAATCTATTTACTCGGTCAAGGTTGATGTGACCAAGTCTAAGATGCCATAGATATGTGTCATCGTGAGAAATCTTTTTCCGTTTCGTTTTTGGTTTTCCAACCTTAAATATTTCAGTGTTGAGCAGTGACTTATGCGTTAACGGTCTTAACACATACAAGTTATTTTCTGAGTTTTCTGTGCATATAGTCAATCCATTTCTACCAATAATAACCAAATTTCTATTAAAAGAAATAGAATAACCATCATCCATAAGTCTAGAAACAGAAATCAGATTCCTGCGGAAACCAGGAATGAATAACACATCGTTCAAATTTAAATAACTATTATTAATAAAACTTAAACTAGAAACTCCCACTGCTCTTGCTGAAACGGCATCCCCTGTCCCGACTCTCATGGTGTAGTCACCTTCAGCAAGGTCCCTCCATGAATCAAGTAGCTGTTTCCTTTTTCTCCTTTAGCTCAGCAAGGTATTTAGGACAGTTCATTTTCCAATGCCCATTCTTGTCGCAATGGAAACATTTTCCTTTGGGCTTGGAATCCTTGGAGCCTTTCTTGTTCTTCTTTTTCATGGCTTTACTTTTAGCCTTTCCAGTGCCTTTCTTCTTCTTCTTTGCAGATTTAGAAGATTCGGCAACATTTGCCTCTGCACTGGATTTACGAGGATCCACCAGCATGGACTCGTAATGGGTGAGCTCATTTAGCAGTTGGGTCAAAGTAAAAGTCAACTTATTCATAACATAGTTGCTCTTAAACTGCAAGAAACTCTTCATAAGAGTTTCCATGATCATGGTCACCTGGCTACGCTTGTCAATACGAGCTCTATGGGTTTCAGCAGTATTGAGATAAGTCATCATCCTTAAGACATGCTCTCGGACTGATGTCCCATCCTTCATCCTAGCAGTCATCGCTGAGACCATGGCCTCATGGCGTTGACGCTCCGAAGGTTGCCCAAACATGCCCTGCAATGACTCCATCATCTGTGATGCTAGAGCCATAGGTTCATGCTTTGCAGCAAGAACCTCAGACATCCCTGCTAGCAAGTAGCAGCGTGCTTTCTCATTTGCTGTGACCCATTTCTGATAGGTATCGCGCACAGCTTGGCCGGCTCAGGAGGACATTCCTTCGTCAGGACAAACTTTAGGTCTTCATAGACCAGGATAGCGTTCTTGTTACTTTTCCATTTTACATAATTTTCTCCGGTCAACTTATCATTTGAGAGAATGGAAATAATTGGAGAAACCATGGCTGAAAATAAAATAAACATGCATTTAACATTCATTCATCGCATATTAAAATCATCAAAGAATTGACATAAAATTAAACATGATGCATGAACCATGAATAATGAATAAGAAACCTAAAAGAATTACTATGCCACAGAGATCTATCATCCCACAAGTAAGTGCCTCCGTAGGGTAGGTCAAGTACTCGCATGATAGATTGAGACAATCTTAGCTGTTTTAATATATGCGGGAATAACTCTTATTCCTATATTAAACAACTACAATTTTTTTTGATCAATGAGTTTCATTAATAGTTAATAACTCCTTTGTGAGTGTAACCCGCCGTTTCGGGATTCTTTGACTTAACAAGTGAAGTGCCGCCGTAGGGTAGGTCAGTTCATAAGATACATCTAGGATCTCTATCCTTTCGGAACCCAAACTTGATATTTACCCAAAATGGACACCATCCGTAGGGGGAGGAAAACAAAGCCGTCTCGAGGCGCCTTTTGAATCTCACGTTTTTGGACTAACAACCGAGATCGCGGGATGTACTGTCGTATATCCCTCTCCCACTCACTATTTTAAACTTAAGGTTTCTATCTAAAATATCTAATATTTTATCCTAACTAGTGTGGATAAACTTATGGCGGCTAAAGCATAATTTATTTACACTAGTTCGTCATAAGTGAGCTAATCAATTTTAACTATTAAAATTGTGTCACTAATATCCTATTAGTCTCTACTAACAGTTTTACTCTATTAAACTAATTTAATTAGAGTGGTATGAGTGAGCTACAATATTTTAATCCTTAAAATACTAGGCACTTAAAAGTCTAAAAACATGGAATTCTAAATGGTCAAAATTTTAATTAAACATTTTAATAAATCTTAGTGCGTTATAAAATTCAATGGTACGTGGAATTGTATCCCGAGTGCAGACCACATATCCGTCCATACAGAATCGGCTATGGAATTTATATCCGGGTTTCCATCCTATATACCAATGGAATTTATTATGCACCAATTAAGTCCAATATATTAGAATTCAAGTTTTAGACACTTATTCCCATTAATCTAATTAATGATTTCAATGCATATCATTTTATAACTTAAACATTTTAAATTACATAAAATCATAATTTTATGTCTATAATGATAATGCATCTATGACATGTTATGGCAAGTAAAATGCACGATTGGGCACCCTAGGCTATATGACATGTTATTCAAACAATTCGAAATAAACATACATATAACATAATAAAAATTATTTTGCATTCACCGGGCTCTTATTTTTTCTATACTAATCTAATTAGTACAAAAGATTCACCAAGGCATTCCTTGGCCTTCAAATCCCGCTCCAAAGTGGTGTTGGCGCTCTTTGCGACTTCGGTGCTCCAAATTACAAAGAATTGAAACTTTACATTGAAAATTAAAATTACAACAAATATAAACAATGGCCTTATTGCCTTACATCCCAAAACCAAAACCAACTACAAAAATAAGAGCCAGAAAAATTTACGACCAATGCAAAATCCATTCATCACATGAAATAATAAAACCATTCATCACATGAATATCACAATGTGCCCACTCATCTAAACATGCATATCATATTTATAACTCATATAAACATATTAAAACAGAAACTTTAAATGAAAAAGTGAAGGGTTAAGAGCACTTTTCAACCTCGCTCTTGATGCCAATTGTAGGAAATGATTTCCCTCGCGCAGCGGAAGCGATTAGGCTCACGGATCGAACTTGAAAATTTTTTCTGCTCTTCCCTTTGCTTGGCCGAACCACACCAGTGGATTCACTGATGTTTTGGACAAAATCTCAGCTCCGGAATAGCCCCGAAACAGTCCCCGAATAGCCCTTGAACTACAGTGAAATAACGGACTATTTTGGACATGTTATGGGCGCGAACTGCACCCAGTTTCAGGTCTGATTTGCGCCACTCACTGCACCATTTCAGATCTGATTTTTCTCCAAAAATCAATCCTAACACAGCGCTAAAATTATCCTAAAGTGTTTCCCAAAATCCCGAATGAAAACCAAACAAAACGGAGCTCCCTGAGAACTTGTATCTGCATAAATTGCAGGGATTCCAGGGGCTGGTTTCCGTGACTTGTGATAAGTATTTGGGGATGTTTTTCAATGTCACGAGGTCTTCCGAACTATGTCTCGACACTAACGGAGGGTAGTGTGGGCTACACTCACAAATTAATCTCTAAACGGTTTATAGAATAATCACACACACCAAAAGAATTCTCAACTCTTGAGAGCTTGGAGAAGGAGATGGAGGATAGGTTTTTTGATTTCTTGGATCAGAAAAATTAAATCATAATTTTTCTTTTATACTTATGGTTAATTCGTTTCATTAAACAAATCAACCACTAGTCTCCCATTGCTCTTGAAATTCGGCCAAGGGGGGGATTAGGAATCCTTGTTTGATTTTGCTTCCAAAATAAACAAATCCTACTCGCTTTAGGACTCCAAATTTTCGGCCAAGGGGGATTTAAATTGGATTTGATTTTGTTTCCAAAACAAACAAATCCTATCCCTAAAATGACTCCAAAAATTCGGCCAAGGTAGGAGACAATTAGGATTTGATTTTGTTTCCAAAACAAACAAATCCTATTCCTTATCCAATAAGGAATCCTACCTTGGTAATAATCCTTAGCCTTATTAAATTATATCATATATAATTTAATGTTCTAATTTAATAATTATCATATATAATTATTAATACTTTATATTAACTTTTAATATAAAGTCTCATGTGTGATATAATTATTATTAATCATATTAATAATATTTATTCCTTTTGTGAGTATATAATTGGACCATCCAATTATATTAGCTCCGCTATAGTAAATCGAGCTAGCACGGGGACCAAGTGGACCTACGGTTCTGAGCTCCAATAATCTCGAAATATTAATTAGGCTCTTAATTAAATATTACGAATTATTAACTCCGGGTTATTCCACTAAAAACCTGAAGTTGTACTCTCGTCGCCGTATATGAAATAAAAGGCCGAACAAAGTCAGTGTCCACCGATATAGTCATTGCATACGAATTGATCCTTCATGAATATCTTGTAATTGGAGCTGGGTCATAATGTCCGTTATACCCCTCTAATTATTTTATCTTAAGTACCATTGATTCTTTAACGAACGATTCATTCGTAACTGTTATGAATATTAATCTTTCTATTCGTAATAGAAAGACTTGAGCGCTCTAATCGTTCAAGTACCGAATCAACCCTTAAGATAGATATTCATCTACTTCTCGCAAGAAGGAGTAAATTCCATGTCTATGTAAGACGTTCCCAGCCACATAACAGACTATGCCCCCAAAGTACGTAGTTATTGGTTGGGATTGCTACACCAACCTCACCTTTGTAAATTAAAGGACACAACCCGTTATGCATGAGTTCGTAGTATACTCAGGATTAAGATCAATCCATATATGACCATCAAGTAGATCGAAATGACTTTCTTTGTTTAACGGATATTATAAGAATGTCATTTCTATCTAGGCCCAGTCCTATATGATCACATCATATAAGGTGCTTCCATTCTCATGTCTCTACATGGATGATCCGGATTAAGATCGTCATCCAAATATAGAATGGACCGCAGCTATAGATAAACCACAAACAAAGTACCCGGTTTGTTTGCTCTCTATGGACTATTTAAGATTACTAACTTCAGTCTTAAATCCTCTGGTGCATGACGTTCATACACCAAGTCTGAAGGTACATAAGTAATCCACGGTATTTATGAAGATATACAATATGCGATATTGAACAAACAATTAGATAAATGAATAATGCATCCTTTTATTTCTAAACACATGAAGTCGTTTACATCACATGTAGCTCTAGGGCATACATCCCAACAATAGATCCTCCAGCCAGATCTAAATTGACGATTCAAAACCTAGAAAATGCAAAATGAAAAAGAAGAAATGATATAAAGGAACTCATAGGTTCTATATAAGAACAAACATGATTCCTCAGAGAAAGCAGCGTGGGCACGACGTCCCCAAACTTGGATTTTATAATCTCCACCCATATTTGTCCAGATATGTACTCGACAACCTCCGCCCAGATATGTGACACTACCGGCTAGATATAAATGGAAAACTTTAGCAAATTAGAATGCTGGGGGTGAGCACCACCCCGAAAAAAAGATGATGTGGGCAAAAGAATGGGTATTGATGCCGAGAAAGGGATAAATCACTCCGAACAAGCCAGTATGAGACACAATCTCTGAATGAGGATAGAGACCAGACAAGATCAGAGACCTGTAGGTCTATCAACAATATTAACTGGGAACAAAGCTTGGGGATTTACGGGTCTATCACATATTAGAAATTTGAATGAAGCCTGGTGAGATCGAAGCATCTCAACACCGATCGAAGAATCGAAGGCCTGTAGGTCTTTAAATTATCTCAACTGGGAATGAAGCCATGTGACTTGAGGGTCCGTTACCTATTAGAGCTGGGAATGAAGCCTGGCGAGATCAGAGCATCTCAACACCGATCGAGGCATCGGCGGCCTATGGGTCTATCAACTACAGGAGCTGGGAATGAAGCTAGGAAAGATCAAAGCATCTCAACACCGATCGATGTATCCACAACTTGTGGTTCTATCAACTATTAGAGTTGGGAATAAAGCCTGGCGTGATTAGAGAATCTTAACACCGATAAATGTATAAGTAGTCTGCGGGTCTATAAACTACAGGAGCTGGGAATGAAGCATAAAGAGATTGGAGTATCTCAACAATGATCGAAGTATCAGCAGCCTATGGGTCTATCAACCACGGGAGTTGGGAATGAAGCCTGGTGAGATTTGAGCATCTCAACACTAATTGAAGTATCAGCGGGTAACATGTCTATCAACCACAAGAGCTAGGAATTAATCCTGGCGAGATTGGAGCATCTCAACACCATATGAGGCATCAGAAAGACCGATGGCCTATGTGAAAAAAACATGTAAGTTCGGTGACGGCCGACAAACTAGTTAAGTGAAAATACATGCATGACTTTGATAGGCATGCCATTATCACACACTGCACAAGACAACCAAAGTCGGGACGACTGTAGACATCTCATTTTCATAGCCCGATGATGAGTCTCATGTATGGGCATTGTATGAAAATCACAGGAGAATGTAAGGTTTAAATGGCGGAGACAAACAAACTACATCTGGACGAATATAAATTCTAAGCTCGGCCGAACATACCAATCATCTCCAACCGCGTATGAAAATCACATGAGAGCTTAAGGTTTAAATGGTGGAGACAAAACAACTACATTCAGACAAATATAAACTCTAAGTTCGGTCAGACATACCAGTCACCTCCGATCGGATACACCTCCATATCTGATTGGACATATGTCTCATTTTCAGTTTTTCAGAGGACTCATTCTCTTTCCTTTTTAGCCAATTTCCATAAAATCACATTTTTTCCCTAATTATCTTTTTCCTTATTATCACTTTATATAATTATCAATTTCTCTTTTGAAAGAGACTGTTTCCTTCATACACCAAGAAACCATTACTATAAAAGGGAGAAATTTACACAAGCAACGGGCCTTTGGATAAATATGAATTTTGAACCTCTTTAATTGATCGTCTACAAAAAAAGGTGAAACACGCTCACCTAACACCAAAGCAAAGACCCAAAAGCCTTTTAAATCTATCTCTGGTAGACAAATCCAATAATCAATCAAGACTGTCAAACGTGTTCTCCGAGCAGAGATACACCTAAGGTAAGACTTGAAGGCCCTTATCACTTAATTTTGGATTCACTGTTTTTGACACAGTATCTTCAAATAGACACACCACCACATCCGTCTAAACATACACTAGTCATAAATTAACTCCGGTCGTACATAAGCTGATTAGGCCCAAGATGGAGCCAATGATGGACACAGACGGACCACCACCGTGCATGGTTCAGAAGGTCCAATCACGAGGTCTCGAGCTAAGAAGATCCAGAAAGCAATGCATGGATTCATATAGAAGATTATATTTGACTATTCCCGCATCTATACTACATTGAGTATGGGCTTGAAGCTGGATGAACCCAAGACGGTGAACCTTATTCAGGCCGTTGAGCAACGAGATACTTAGGCTTATTTTCTTATAGTTATTTGATAATTGTTATGATTTTATTTAGGGCTTGATATTTATTTTATTTCGGCCCTTATTTATATTTGAGCTTATTTCCTTAGATTATTATTTTATGTTTGGGAATTAGGTTAAGCGTGCAAGGGTTTGCACGTGGGGATAGCTTAGATTAGTTTTAGGATACGCGCCTGTTGGCATGTGGGTAGTTTTATCTTTTGTCCTTTTTGGGTTAGGTTTTTTAGTTGAAGCCTCCTTATAAAAGGCTAACTTTTGGTTCTGTTTTGATCAACTATTCTTGAATAAAAATCATATCAATTCATGAGCTTGAGAATCCCTCAATTTGTTCTCACTGGTTTTGGCTTATCAAAGGCCTGCTAATCCTTTATGGTGCCCCATTAGCACCCTAGGTCTCTATTGCTTGTTCTTCAGAGGTTTAGAGTTTTTATCCGAACTGTCTTGGTTTTTTCTTGGGAGCGGTTTCAATCTTGTGTGGGTTTGCTTGGCTTGTTCCAGGAAGGTTCTCATCATAAGCTATATATGGTAGGATACTTTCCTGTAGTATATTAGAAGGAAATACGTAAATTCCGTAGCCGAATCTGAATAGACGGTAGTGTGGTCTGTACTTGGGATACAACTCCACGTACCAAGGAAAAGACAATTGCCGATTTTATTTGTTCTTGCACATGTCTTTTACTATTATTTGTAACAATTTGGACGTTTTTTTGTTATTTATTATGCTGACATGTTTTCCTTTATATTCCTTATCTTTTTGTTTTCATTGCATGTATTTATGTGATTCTAGATTACATTGCACATCCAGCCAAACTTCCAGTATGTCCGGTTGGACATACATCTACAAAGACACATCTGACCGACCATTCTCATGTCCGATCAGCCATAGTTAATCTCATCGTTTCCTTTTTTTCTGTTTATTGTTATAAAGCTATTTTCTTAACATTATGATCTATTTTTAAGTTGTGTTTGTGCTTTTGAGTGTTTTAAATTAATTCTCATGATCTTTGCATATAAGACATATTGATATCTCTTTTAAAACCTTGATATTCTACTGACATCAGTAATGGATGATTTTGAGCCCAAGCGGGTTTAAGGTTGACTTTACGAGGGGTGTAGTATAGCCTTAAATCATTCCCAGTGTCTTATATTGGGTGATGACTCCTTCATTCTCCGATTAGTCCCTCTTGGGCTAATTATAATCTCTACGAGCTACGATCTTAACAGTATCATGGTCGCCAATGTCATAGGCATAGTGGAAAATCTTGTTTCACTCCTATACATAGCATGGAGAAGGATAGTGCCCCCATGGAATTTGCCACCCCCAATCTGGGATCCATGGACCGACGGTAATAGATGTCCTAGGGCGCTTGGATTGCGAGGTACATAGCACGGAAGGTGGAAGAGCCTCTATGATGATTATAGCCTTAGGGTCTGCATAACATGGGGAGGGATAATGCCCCCATAGCACTTTCCACCCCCTTCGGTATCTATATCCCGAGGTTAATAGAGTTCCCCGAGGTGATTGGATTGAGAGGTGCATAACATGTGGAGGATGAGTGCCCACAGAGCGATTGTGACCTAAGTAGGCATTGAGTGGTACGCCATATACGTGACCTTTATTGTTTTGAGCAACACAGAATGTGACATTGTCTCTGTTGCTTTGATTTTTTTGGGTAGTACGTGTTGGGTTCTCCTAGAACATGCCAAAGATCTATTAAGCATAAAATTTGTGTGAATAAACAAAGTAAGTTTGCGGAAAATACTTACATTGAACGGATAAGTGGATGTAGAGAATACAAATAATTTGCCTCCTTGAGAAGTGCTCAAAGCCTTCCTTTGAATTCCAAACTCAAAGGGGTTAGTGTCCCTAACACCTTTTTTTGACTCTTTTAATGTGCTAGCAAGCAAGATTTTTGAAGAAAAAAATCATCAACTATGAACCCTAGGTTCACGCCAATAGAGAGATGAAGAGGGGGAGAGTATTCGGCCTTGGCAAGAATGAGAGGGAGAGAGTGTCGTGTTAGTAGTTTTTTGATTTTCCAAAATCAATATACCATATACCAAATCTCCAAAAGTTAGTAAAGGTCTATCACACATCAATTAAAATAAGCTTGTGTGTTTTACAAGCCAACAACAACTAACAACTTCCATAAACCAAATTGTGATGAGATTGACTAGTGATGTGACATGATGTGGGCCCCACTTTAAATTCAAAATTCGAATGGGCCGCTAAACACATTTCGGGCTCGGGTTCGTTAATTCCGAATTAACTAATTTTCTGTTGCGACTTTATTAAATCAAATTTAATTAAATAATAATGCCTCATAAAATTATTAAGAAAGTTGCTTGCGAATTAATTCTAAATTAATTTGTTCGCCCGAATTAAAATCCAATTTTAATTCCGCTATGAAATCTATTTTCTTTTAATATATCGAATATATTATTTAATAGATTAATTCCAAATTAATCGTTTTCTCTTTTCTAATCGAATTTTATCCCAGATAAATTATTGCCGTAATTAATCCTAGATTAAGTTTCTCTCTCATAATTACTTATAAATTAATTCTGTTCAAGTCAAACGTCATCGGTGAATCTTTAGGAAGTGACCCATGAGATCCCTGGATATGTTGGTAGTAAATCTAGTCATCGGACTATCCGAATTCGTGCGTAGCCGGTACCAAGTTCTTACCGATTTACAAGACATGATTGGCTTCTAGCAAAACACCGTGCCTACCCAATTCTCCAGAAATATTCTTTTAAGGAATACATAATATATATCAAGTGTAGTATACCAAGTATTGCGTATTGCGATCCAGTATCGGATGTCACATGCTAGGCCTGGGGCTGGAATAATGTCTGCCCTGTACGAAGCATATATCGGATCACTAGCAACTAGTCTCTTTAATCGGATAATCATGACCTTGTCATATTATCTCGATAGTTGCAACATAATAGAGTATCAGTTCTGTATCCCTGCGTGATCATCATCTCCATATGACTGAAGTGATACTTCCATCTTGACATCACACCCAATACACTATGATTCTCAATAAACCAATAAGAGGCGTACACAGAACCTGTTAAAGTCCTGGACGACCAAAACTAAAGCGTACTAATTGTCGCAAGTATTAGCGATGCAAGTCTCAGGTTAAGACCAAATACACCTACCTTGATTCGGATTCCCATAGACACATAGTCATACTACCAATGTGATTTCGAAGGGTCTATCCAGAGCGAAGCTGTTTCCATACCATTGGTAAACAGAACCTCCTATTACACTTGCATGAGTATCCAATACCCAAATATATGAGAACTATGCCATTACGCTTCCATAACGCTCACAAGTGTAATACTAGCCTATTCCGCATTATCGATGTCCAATCTCGATAATACTACGACTAGAGATATTTAATGATTAAACCTTTAGTGGATTGATATTGTCTCATATCTTATAATCCGGAACTAATCATATTGACTTTTATCATTTATGTATTTAAGTAATCTAATTTCAAAATGATAAAATGGCAATTTCCTTTGTCACATAGTTAATTTGTACAAAAACCACAATGTCTTTTACAAATAGTGATGCTATGGGTCACAATTGTCCAACAATCTCCCACTTGGCCTATAGCCAATCACTCAAGTATCTAACACCTGAACTATGTACATGTCGCTCAAACTTTTGCTGAGGAATAGCTTTCGTCAGCGGATCTGCAATGTTGTCATCTGATGCGACCTTCTCGATCTTCATATCGCCACGATGTATGATCTCATGAATCAGATGGTAATGTCAAAGTACATGCTTGGATCATTGATGAGACCGCGGTTCCTTAGCCTGCGCTTTAGCCCCGTTATTGTCAGAATACAAAGGAACGGGCCCAGCTGCTAACGGAACTACTCCTAATCCAATTAGGAATTTACGGATCCAAACTACCTCTTTTGCTGCCTCAGCTGCATCAATATATTCCACTTCTGTTGTTGAATCGGCAACAGTCTTTTGCTTGGAAGATTTCCAGCTTACTGCTCCGTTGTTCAAGCAAAATACGTACCCGGATTGCGACTTACAGTCGTCTTTATCGGTTTGGAAACTTGCATCGGTAAACCCAGTTACCTCAAGTTCTCCATCTCCATAGATTAAGAAAACATCTTTAGCTCGTTTAAGATACTTAAGGATGTTCTTAACTGCAACCCAGTGACCATCACCTGGATCGGCCTGATAGCGACTACACATGCTCAAAGCATATGAGACATCAGGTTGCGTACATATCATGGCATACATGATCGATCCGACTGCAGAAGCGAATGGGATCCGACTCATGTTGTCTCTCTCATCTTGAGTTTTAGGACACGTGTCCTTATAAAGTGACACCATGTGACACTTGCAACAGTCCTCTCTTAGACTGATCCATGTTGAATCTCTTCAACACTTTGTCAATGTATGTGCTCTGGGAGAGTCCAAGCAGCTATCTAGATCTATCCCGGTAGATCTTTATTCCCAGAATAAATGATGCTTCTCCTAGATCTTTCATGGAGAATTTTAATGAAAGTCATGCTTTCACCGATTGTAGCATGGGAATGTCATTGCCAAAAAGCAATACATCATCAACGTAAAGGACAATGCACTACATGAAAAATGCGTATTAGAGACGGAAATATCCGTCTCTAATCCGTCGCTACTAGACTTTGTTAACGGAACAGAGACGGAATTTTTCCGTCTCTATTTTTTTGGTCGCAAAGAATATAGCGACGTAAATTTTAATTACGTCGCTATTATTTGCGACTGAATTAATTACGTCGCTAATATAGAAACAGATTAATTTTCCGTGTCAATATAGCGACGGACATTCCGTCTCTAAATAGCGATGGAAATGTCCATCGCTATTTAGCGACGGAAATAGCGACGAACATTTCCGTCGCTAATCACTAGCAAATGAATATAGAAAAAAATGTTTTTTTAACTAAAATTGTTTTTTTAAATTCTTAAAGAAATTAAATTTATTTTAAATAATATTAATATTAGACTAAAATTATAAAATAAAAATATTAATTACTTAAATTATAAAATAAACACAATAAATATTAAAAATAAAAATTTTATTACATAAAAGTTATGTGTAAAAAAGTACAACATAAAATAAATACATATAACATAATTCTACTTATCTCTCTGCTCACAATCAGTCGGAGGATCAGGTGGACCTGAAGAGGAAGGCTGTGAACTCAAGTCTCTCATCATTTGAAAATACCGCTCCATATCTGCCATCTTCTGTTTGAGATCAAGCAATTCTTCATTTCGCTTTCGCTGCTCTTCCTTTAGTCGGTGTATCTCTTCATTTCTCATTTGTTGCTCTTCATCCAATCGTTGTTGTATACTCTGCATTTCAATCCTAACTCGCTCTTGTACCCGCTGCTCAAATGTATCATCAAAAGTCGTTCAGTAGTGTGATCTACCTGAGCTGCGTAATGAATCCGGATATGAAAGCGATGCAAGAGAGCCGAGACCGTACATTGGGCGCTTCTTAGTATCCATTCCAACCACATCTAAGTATAGGCGATTGGTGTCAAGCTGAGTCTCAGCTGGCTCACAAGTCTCCTATGATAATTGAGATGCAATCGCTGCCATTTGCTCCACAGCAGCCTACCATTAATAAAAAATATATATAAGAAAGCAAAAATGATTTCATAAAAGAACAAAATAAAAATATATAATTTATAAACAAAAATTTACATTAATGTCGCTTGATCTCTTGTCAATAAAAGTACCATCCTTCTTTCTGTGCATATTCTTAAACACCTCATAGCCTGTGGGTGCACGTCCTAAGTGAGATTCCTATTTAAAAAAATAAAAAATTATTAAATAAAAAATAATTTAAATAATAAAAAATGTTCGCATGTTTAAAAAATCTAACCATATCAATAGAATGTTGAATGGTAGACCTCGAGCCACCGGTGTGTTTAGAAACACCCGATCCTTCTCCACCCTTCTCAGTGTTTCTATTTTTTGATGCTTGCTGAGATTTTAATTTAAACACTGTACTACTCCAATACTCCTGCCATTTGTTCCAAACATTATCTGGAACGCAGAGTGGCTTCCCTCCTTCTTTATATTTATAGCGCCATTACAGAGTTTATCGTTATACCGATTCTGACACACATTATTCCATATAGTCCTAACAGCGACCGCATGCGTAGAATTCCACTGATAAAATTTCTGTAAAAAGTAAAAAGAATTTGAATAAATAATTTGTAATCAACAATGACAAATAATACATTACATAAAATAATAATATACTTGAAATTCATCCCAATAGTACTTTTTTATTTCTTTAGGCACTTTAGTCCACTGTGTGCCCTCCTCTGCAAATTTCTCCTTAAATATTTCTCCTATCCTGCGAGAGGCCGAAGGTATGAACCTGTATATAAAATAGTAAATAAATATTTAGATTTTTTTAATAATAATAAAAATAAATAATAATATTAATATTAATAATACCAAGAAAGACAACAACAACAATTACAATAATAATAATAATATAAACTTTCGAAAATCATACTGATCATGAGTAGCAGGTATAATCATAAGTTTGGTACAACTCATTAAACTTTGTGCTGCTTGAGATGATCCATCTGAAGTTGATCTTGCTAATGTTTGAGAAGTAGAAATAGGGGTAGGTGGGACTGCAGAGGATCTATCGTCCTCTGGTGTGGAATGTGATGGGGACCTTTGGCCTGACCGCTCAACTCCTCGTCCTCGGCCAGCTGGCTGTCATCCCCGTACCATATCTATAATCAATATACATATTTAAAAACCAGTGCTTTTTTAACATTTAAAAAAAGAGTACAACCACTGTCAAAATAAAACACATTTTCATTTCATAAGCAGATTAGAAAGTTGAATCTTGTACCAAAAGTCCATTTTCCAACTAAAAAGAAAATAAATACACTTGTCATAATCTTGACAGTATTCCTCACATTTTACAAGCATCCTATTAATTAGTTTTAATAGCACTTTATTTTAGTGATTAACAATCCATGTTCCGAGATATCTCGTTGTTCAGTCTCCCCATGTTTATACCATATATAATAGTTTGGTACAAATCCATATTTTGCAAGATGGAGTCTCACAATATCAGGGTCATAAAAACTTCGATTTTGACACCTACGTTGGTTACATGGACACTTAATTTTTACTTCGTCCATAAATATAGGATGGCTTTTTGCTAACTGGATAAACTCCTCAATACCCGCAATAAACTCATTCGTCAAATACCCATCTTTTAACCTAGCATTGATCCAGTGCCGATCTGATCTCATCTTATCTGTCAGTACGGTTCTATGTGATGCTGGCAACTGATGAAAATATAAATGGCGACTTTATTGGTAAACATTATGACAGAGTTCATTAAACTCAACTCTTGGCATACAATAGAATAGACATAATAGAAAAACAAGATTCACAACTAACTTGCAATTCCTTTCGAGTTCTATTCTACTGCTTATTCAACATAAATGAGAAAGTATATTATTTTATTGCCTTCATCAATAACCATACAACCAATATATTGATTACAAACCTTTTAGCTTAATTTTGGATCCTATCGACTAAGTTCTACCTTGAGGTTTGAATTAATCACTGAAAATACTTATTACCTTATATGAAAATTAAATTCACTTTTCACACATCTAAGTAAATTGTCAAGTCCTTACCGTATTGAATCATGCTCTGGAAATTTTTTACAAATAAGCAACTAAACAAATATCAAACACACGAAAATGAACAAAATCAAAACTTAAACATAAACACAAACCCTAATAATCAACCGACAAAAGGGAAATAGAGACCAGCTGAATCAAGCAAAATACAGAAGAATTACAATATGGATCTTAAAAATGTTAAATGTTCAAATAAACAAGCCTTCAATCAAAAAGCTAAGCACGGAGGAAAAACTCAAATGTGCTAACACAAAATAAAAGAAATTAACAGAATAAAGGAAACTCATAAATCAAAGGAGAGATTGAAGGGTTTACGAGATGTTACCTTGGTCTAGGGTTTTGGTGCCGGGAAAGTTATAGGCAATAGACAAAGCTGATGGTAGAGTGTTGAGGTTTTGAACTGATGTAACAAATAGAAAAGACGTAATTAGCATTGTATAAATTATTCAGTAAACTGAAGTCTAAACCAAAATTCCTTCCTACTTGTATAATTCTAATTGATACAATTAAACGTATAAAAAATTAAAAGTAAGGTCTTTAGGTTCATTCCTGTAAATGTATGAAATTGCCTTTTTTATCTTTTCCATCTTGGTCATAGTAATGCCCTCTGTATATTGATGGGCCTACGAAATTAAATGCAAAAGGTAGTGTACCGATTCAAAACAAGGTTTACAGACTAATGTTGCCACTATCATACACTAACAATACTTATGATCCAAATCATTAGCTTTCAAGATACATTGTGCACCTAGTACTTCTAATTACAAATTAGAAAATTAATAAGCGTAACAATGTGAGTTTCAAAATACAGAGCAAAATGCTCTTCTGTAAATTAATTATGCATGCGCGAATAGGTTAATGCATCATGCATGCGCGAGGTGCTGTGCTGAGGCTTCAACGAAAAGTTGATTCAGTTGGGTTTATTATTAATCACCGCTGAGCCTACAGATTTTTATGAAGAGGAAAATAGGATACATGAGATGAAAATAGGAAACCCAGAAATCAAAGGAGAGATTGAAAGATTTACGAGATATTACCTTGGTCTAGGGTTTTAGTGCCGGGAAAATGATTTGGGTGAGACGCCAAGAGAGAAGGCCCCTTGTTTTGTTCTTCAGCAGCGTTGAGGTTTTAGGGCTTTGGGTGTGACTGGCGAATGGGAAAAGAAAATCTTGTTTATTTAAGTTCTTTAGCGACAGAAATATTTCCGTCGCAATTCCGTCTCTATACATAGATGAATTTCTCATTTCCGTCGCTATATAGAAATAGATTTCTCATTTCCGTCGCTATATAGAAATAGATTTCTCATTTCCGTCGCTAAATATGGCGACAGATTTTATTCCGTCGCTATGTTTAGCAACAGATATCCATTCCATCGCTATATAAAGTGACGGATATCCATTCCGTCGCTATGTTTAGCGACGGATATCCATTCCGTCGCTATATGTAGCGATGGATATCCATTCTGTCGCTATGTTTAGCGACAGATATCTATTTCGTCGCTATGTTTAGCGACGGATATCCATTCCATCGCTATTTTTAATGATGGAATGTACTTCCGTCGCTAAATATAGCGACGAAATGGATATCCGTCGCTAAATATAGCGACTGAATGTATTTCTGTCGCTATTTTTCCCGCAATTCCATTCCCGCCTTAATTAGTTATGGAATTTTCTTCCGTCGCTAAATTTCGTCGCGAATATTATAATCCATTTCAATTCCGTCGCTATTCCATTTCAAAGGTTTGAAACAGAATTGTCCGTCGCTGATTTCCGTTGCTAAATCTGTATTTTCTTATAGTGATGAATGTCAGTGCGCTCCCACTAACCTTCTTATATACACAAGGATCATCCTCGTTTTGAACGAAATCATATTCTTTTATGATCTCATCAAAACGTTGGTTCCAAGAATGCGATGCTTGCTTCAATCAATAAATGGATCGATTTAACTTGCAAAACTTGTTTGCATGTTTAGGTATGACAAAACCGTCAGACTGTTGCATATAAACATCCTTCAAAAGGTTTCCGTTAAGGAAAGCGATTTTGACGTCCATCTGCCATATTTCATAATCAAAATATACAGCAATAGTAAGCATTATCCGAATGGATTTAATCATGGCAACAGGTGAAAAAGGTTCGTCGTAATCGACACCATGTCGTTGACGATACCCTTTCGCTACAAGCCTAGCTTTGTATGTTTGTATGTTGCCATCCATGTCGGTTTTCTTCTTGAAGACCCATTTGCAACCAATAGGCTTTACGCCTTCTGGTGCATCAACCAGTGTCCAAACTTGGTTGGTGTACATGGAATCCATTTCAGATTTCATGGCATCTTGCCATAAACCGGAGTCGATACCTTGTATCACTTCCTCATACGTAGCCGGTTCGTCTTCCTCAATAAGATTAATATCCACATGAGGTGAGATCAGAAACCAATACCTCTTAGGTTTTTTTCTGACTCTCTCCAACCTACGCAGTTCTTGTAAATTAGAAGATTGTGATACAGTCTCATCCCTGATGAACTGTTCGTGTTCCGTTAAGGAATCGGTGCCAGGAACAGTATCACTTCGATTTTCATCGAGTTCTACTTTCCTCCCACTTACCACTGCATTTAGGAATTCATTTTCGAGGAAAACCGCATGTAGAGCAACAAATACTTTGTTCTCTTGTGGGTTTTAAAAGTAATATCCTTTGGTTTCCCTAGGATAACCTACAAATAGCCACTTATCCGATTTGGGTTCTAGTTTGGTACCATCCAAATGTTTTAATGTATGCCCAGCATCCCCAAATCTTAATGAATGAGAAACCCGGTTTCTTTCCTGTCCATATTTCATATGGAGTCTGTTGAACAGACTTTGAAGGAACTTTATTGCACTGTTCAATGCATATCCCCAGAAGGAAATTGGTAGCTCTGTGCGACTCATCATAGACCTTACCATGTCCAACAAAGTTCGGTTTCTTCGTTCGGACACACCGTTTAATTGAGGCATTCCGGGAGGAGTCCACTGTGAAAGAATACCATACTCTTTCAAGTAATCGAGAAAATCATTGCTCAAGTATTCTCCACCACGGTCCAACCATAATGTTTTAATACTTTTGACGGTCTGTTTTTCTACTTCGTGTCAAAACTCTTTGAATTTCCCAAAATTTTCCGACTTGTGTCTCATAAGATGCACATAACCATAACGCGATGCATCATCCGTAAAGGTTACGAAGTATTCATATCCACCTCTAGCCTGGCTAGACATGGGCCCACACACGTCACTATGAACGAGGGCTAACAGTTCGGTGGCACGTGCACCTTTACCGCTAAAAGGTGTTTTAGGCATTTTGCCTAATAAACAAGATTCACAGACGTCATATGAATTTGGATCAAATCCGTCCAAGTACCCACTCTTCAAAAGTGTGGATATGCGAGTCTTGTTAATGTGTCCAAGACGACAATGCCACATATAAGTTTCATATTTGTTACTTAATTTAAGCCTTTTGTTTGTTACGTTATATGTTTGACGTTGATTTATATTCAAAATATAAAGACCATTATTAACATCAGCACTACATATCTCAATATCATTTTTATAAACAAAACACCCTATATTTCTGAATACAAAAGTATACCCACATTGGGCTAAACAAGATACTTAAATAATATTCCTAGTCAAACTAGGTACATAATAGAAGTCTGATAAATTAAGTACATGCCCCGATGGCAGTTCCAAAATATAGGTCCCAACAGCCAAAACGGCGACTCTAGTCCCATTTTCAACTATGAGGTCTATCTCTCCTGAAGCCAGTCTCCTGTTAATCTGCAGATCCTGCACATCAGTACATATATGAGTACCACAACCAGAATCAAAAATCCAATTTTTAAAACTAGAAGTAGACATGTTTATTTCAATAACAAACATATCTGAAGCCGGTGTCTTGTCCGCTTTGATTTCCTTTATGTGTGCCTTGTACTCACGGAAGTCACGCTTCCAGTGACCCCGTTTGCCACATTGTAGGCAGACATCTTAGGATTTTTCCTTTGCATTCCTAGAAGAATTTGATGATTTGGCCTTGCCCTTTCTCTTATTCTTCTTCTTCTTCACGCCTCTAGTAGCCTTTGGCCAAGCCTTGGCAGACTGAGATGTCAAAGCGAAGTGCGCCTTACGCTTTTTGCCCTTTAAAAGCTCATTTTCTGCTTCTCACAGCATTGCCATCAACTCTCCAAGAGTATGGTCTTAGTTCATCATATTATAGTTCATGATGAACCCGCTCCAGCTGTCAAGAAGAGACTGCAAGATCAGATCTATAGAAGTCTCAGCCTCAAAGGTTATGCCTAGCTGACCCAACTATTCGATGGCAGCAATCATCTACGACACATGGTGCTCGAAAAATGTACCCTCTGACGTTCGAGAGTGAAAGAGCTTCTTCTGCAATTTATACATTTGCGATCTAAGGTTAGATCGATGAAGGTCCTTCAATTTTTCCATCATAGTATATGGATCCAATCCCTTGTTCTGGCGACGAAATTGATGGCTAATTGCAGTGAGCATGACAGATTGAGCAGTTGAGTTATCATCGCTACGAGTCTTCCAACGCTCAAGCTCAAGCGGCTGCTCAATTCCGAGCTTAGGCCCGAGAGGTCTCTCTATCGTATAGAGCATCTTCTCGGCCCATACGACAATCCTGAGGTTCATATCCCAGTCAGGAAAGTTCGCACCATTAAAGACATTTTCGCCCATGATAATGTCCCTAACGTTGATCTTTCCTGCCATCTTAATTGCAATAGTCTAATTATTCAATTAACGATTTTTGGGTACAGTCTAACTGTTACAATAAAAATAATAAAATATTAGTCCAACTAATAAATATATAACGACGAAAATAATTTGAAAGCGCGTATTTGGCAAGTATTTAAACGAAATTGCAAATTCAATACTAGCCTCCCACTATTTTTCAGCGAGCCTCTAACCTTCTGTTGAGTACTCGGGAAACCTAGTTTCCTAGTGGGCTAGGATTATGTTAAATAACACACAACCTTGACTTTGGCCAACAAGTTGTATGATATTTAACTAGGTAGATCTATAAGATCAATTGGATCTCATCCAATTCCTAGATCCGGTAGGTGGACCTCCAAGTCCGAAACATATTACAATATATATGCCAATATATCTAATATATTTTCCTAACCTTTTCCTCCGAATCAACTAAGCCTTGGCTTTGGCTCAACAAGCTTAATGATTCCAGTTAAGCGGGACCCATTGACTTTGGAAAGCTTCGTAATCCATGTCGATGAACAAGAAATGACCTTGACTTTGGCCAACAAATCATAACTTGCCCAAGATGTGCGATATGGAACAAAGCTTTCATAGTTCAAACACATCCGCGATGGACATTGATCTTGACTTTGGCCAACAAACCAATGCCAATCTTGGATCTTGAGAAAGAACCACTCAATGGAAGGAAATCGCTTAATATTTTGCTGAGGGTTTTTCGCGTAAATTGGCCACCAATTTATTATCTTTCATTAGGTCTCATCATACACCCTTAAGCATGCATTCTAAAAGCATAATAAGGCGCGAAATAAATAAAAACGATATGCGGATGGATATTCAACAAATTGTTCATAGAACAAATCTATCATTTTCCTCTCCCCGGCTAGCACTATTCTAACTTCTACCCAATTACATAATACAATAAAGAAACCTCATTTACATTGAGGGGAATTGGTGATAAGAGAAGTACAAAGAGTAAAGAGATAAAGGCTGGACACGCAGGTCCAATTTAATATATTCTAAATTTATTACAACAATTTCCAAAATTGCTCTCTCCCATCTAATATCCATCCGATATACATTATTCATACAATACATCTATGTATACACACAAAACATGTTATTCAATCAATCTAATCCAATTAATTAATCTTTGAATTAATGATCATCCAATGTTCAAACAACGATTTTTTATTTGCGCGAGTCCAACTCGTTTAAGAATAAGTACTCAAAGTGCGAATTCTTGAATTATATCGAACGACAATAGTAAATTCAATTTAATTCGTATTCAATACTAATTCATATTTAATTTTAAATTAAATAATTACACTTAATTATGTGCCTTTTAGACTTAGATTCTAAATCCAATCTTAATGGGTTTCAAAGGCCCAATTAACATCCAATGTCAACTTAATTAAAGTCCAATGAGCTTTTAATTAATTTCTTAAGGCATTGACTTTGGCAACCAAAGACTAATAAGGAATCACCCTTTGCCATAAAATTAATTTTGGCCCATTAGGCTCAATAAAATATTTAAAGGCCCATTTATTATATTTTGACTTTATGGAATGGTTTTAGGCCCAATTTTGATCCAATCCAATTGTCCTAAACCAACTTGCCCCAACCAAGCCCATTAAGCCCAAATATAATAATTTTAGCCCAATTCCAAATTGAAGACTAATTTATTTAATTACAATATTCCAAATATCACAATTTTTAATTAAAGTGTATTAGCCATAATTAATTAGTTAAATTAATATTTCCAAAACACCAATTTACCTAATTAATCATGCTTTAATATGTTCAATTCATGTCCAACACAATTGAAGCAAAATCAACTCATTCCATGCTTACATAGCTCACGGTTTTCATGCATTTTTTTACATCCAATTTAGATTTCAATCCAATTAAATCACAAATCAATATACTCATGCATTTAAACACATCCAATGGTCTAAAATCAAAAAAACACAATGAGCTTCTAAGGTCCATCATATTCGGCCATGGCATCTAATTTGGGGAAAATTAATCTAATCAATTTTTCTCAAAATTAATCATGCATAACTCTAAGTTATCATAATCTAAGCATAATCAAACATTCAATTTGAAGATATCATGCTCAAATCACAAAATCCCCAAAATAAAGTCTTTGAACCCTAATTATTTCATGCTTAAAATTGGCTCTGATACCATTGTTGGGTTCTCCTAGAACATGCCAAGGATCTATTAAGCATAAAATTTGTGTGAATAAACAAAGTAAGTTTGCGGAAAATACTTACATTGCGCGGATAAGTGGATGCAGAAAATACAAATAATTTGCCTCCTTGAGAAGTGCTCCAAGCCCTCCTTTGAATTCCAAACTCAAGGGGTAAGTGTCCTTAACACATTTGTTGACTCCTTTGATGTGCTAGCAAGCAAGATTTTTGAAGCAAAAATCATCAACTATGAACCCTAGGTTCACGCCAATAGAGAGATGAAGAGGGGGAGAGTATTCGACCTTGGCAAGAATGCGAGGGAGAGAATGTTGTGTTACTAGTTTTTTGATTTTCCAAAATCAATATACCATATACCAAAATTTAGTAAAGGTCTATCACACATCAATTAAAATAAGCTTGTGTCTTTTACAAGCCAACACCAACTAACAACTTATATCAACCAAAAAGTGATGGGATTGACTAGTGATATGACTTGATGTGGGCCCCACTTTAAATTCAAAATCCGAGTTGGCCCGCTAAACACATTTCGGGCTCGGGTTCATTAATTCTGAATTAACTAGTTTTCCGTTGCGACTTTATTAAATCAAATTTAATTAAATAATAATGCCTCGCAAAATTATTACGAAAGTCGCTTGCGAATTAATTCTAAATTAATTCATTCGCCCGAATTAAAATCCAATTTTAATTCCGCTATGAAATCTATTTTCATTTAATATATCGAATATATTATTTAATCGATTAATTCTAAATTAATCGTTCTCTCTCTTCTAATCGAATTTTATCCCAGATAGATTATTGCCGCAATTAATCCTAGATTAATTTTCTCTCTCATAATTAATTCTAAATTAATTTTGTTTGAGTCAAACGTCATCGGTGAATCTTTGGGAAGCGACCCATGAGATCCCTGGATATGTTGGCAGTAAATTCGGTCATCGGACTATCTGAATTCGTGCGTACCCGGTACCACGTTCTTACCGATTTACAAGACATGGTTGGCTTCTAGCAAAACACAGTGCCTACCCAATTCTCCATAAATATTCTTTTAAGGAATACATAATCTATACCAAGTATTGCGTATTGCGATCCAGTATCGAATGTCACATGCTAGGCCTGGGGCTGGAATAATGTCTGCCCCGTACGAAGCATATATTGGATCACTAGCAACTAGTCTCTTTAATCGGATAATCATGACCTTGTCATATTATCCCGATAGTTACAACATAATAGAGTACCAGTTCCGTATCCTGCGTGATCATCATCTCTATATGACTGAAGTGATACTTCCATCTTGACATCACACCCAATACACTACGATTCTCAATATACCCAGAAGAGGCGTACACAGAACCTGTTAAAGTCCCGGACGACCAAAACCAAAGTATACTGATTGTCGCAAGTATTAGCGATGCAAGTCTCAGGTGAAGACCAAATACACCTACCCTGATTCGGATTCCCATAGACACATAGTCATACTACCAATGGGATTCCGATGGGTCTTTCCAGAGCGAAGCTGTTTCCGTACCATCGGTAAACAGAACCTCCTATTACACTTGCATGAGTATCCAATACCCAAATATATGAGAACTATGCCGTTACGCTTCCATAACGTGCACAAGTGTAATACTAGCCTATTCTGCATTATCGATGTCCAGTCTCGATAATACTACGACTATGGATATTTAATGATTAAACCTTTAGTGGATTGATACTGTCTCATATCTTATAATCCGGAACTAATCATAAGGACTTTTATCATTTATGTATTTAAGTAATCTAATTACAAAATGATAAAATGGCAATTTCATTTGTCACATAGTTAATTTGTACAAAAACCACAATGTCTTTTACAAATAGTGATGCTATGGGTCACAATTGTCCAACAGTACGGTGTGTATTATACATCACCCCCATTACTTTGTCGTTGTATTTTTATATAGCACGAGGTGGGATGCCACTTCTATTGGTTTTTATATAGACGACCCGAGGTTGGATATTTCCCCTCTTGTGGTCTTTCGGTTAAAATGGCTTAGGGTTGGATGTTTTCCCCTAGGCTCTTTTTGATTAAAGGGATCAAGTCCGATGATTTCCCTCGTGGCCTTATTGAGGTGGTGACAAGAGGAGGGATTTTCCCTCGTCACCTAGTATCGAGATAGATCGAGGTCGGATGATTTCCCTCGAGGCCTTGGTATGTTAAATGGCACGAGGAGGAAGTGTTCCCTCATGGCCAAGTGTTGAGATGGCTTAGGGTTGGATGTTTTCCACCAAGGACTTTGTGATTGTATAGTTAGGGGTCAAATGATTTCCCTCGATGCCCTGATATGTTAAATGGCACGAGGTGTGAGTGTTCCCTCATGGCCAAGTGACAAGCTGGCTTGGATTTGGATGTTTTCCCTTAAGGCCCTTTTTGACTAACCGGCTCAAGGTCAGATAATTTCCTCCGAGGCCTTATTGAGGTGATAACACGATGAGGGATTGTTCTTTCATGTCCTAGTGTCAAGATGGCTCGGGGTCGGATGATTTCCACCAAGGCCTTATTATAGGAATGGTTCAAGATTCGATTTCGTCCCCCGAGGCCTTGTTGCTCCGTTAGCAGCGTTGGGGGGTGGTGCTTCTCTCGGTGTTTTATGATTGAATGACATGAGATTGAAAGATTTTTCTCCAAGGCCTTCCTTTGTGGTCAGCACGGAGGGTACATCTTACCATTGACCCATGGTATTCAGGGTGTGTTAGAAAGGAAGAAAATCGATGCCTCTCTTCACTTCCAGATTTTTAGCTGAGTGCTAGTCAACACCGACTCATGGTAGTTTTAAAGGAAATGCGGGATCGCCTTTGTTAGTTATGACCATCAAGAAGATGGGTTTCTTTAAGAAGATTTTTGGCTAAGTGCCAAACAACACCGACTCAGGTTAGTCTAAAGGGGATTAAGTGTGTGAGGGCATTTACAGCCCTTAGTGAAGATGGGTTTTATTGATTTTTGGCTAAGTATAGAAGGAAGCTTCAAGGCTGTAGATCGGGGTGTTACTATGGTAGGGTTAGTTTATCTCTTACATTACTGGAAGGGTATCTAATTATTTTGTTAGTAAGGTTGGGCTATAATGCCAGTGCTGAAGGAGGAATGGTCCTAATTGAATTAGGTTAATGAAGTTGGTGTCTTAGCTTGAACAAGATTATTATCAAGTTTAAAATTACAAGTTGAATATTATTCTATGTATTGAAAAATTATTGCCCTAGATCGGGACTTTGCTCGGTGTGTGTATCAGGGTGTAGAAGATAATACAAATGAACTGAAAATTTTTTTTTATTCAACTATAAGATCGTTTACAATATTTTCCCCCCTAAGGATTTTCCACCAATGGGGTATTAATTATATGAGTGAAAGGGGCATGTGTATCTTGAGTATTGGCAGGAACATGGGTAGGAGTTAGAGCATGAGCGTTGTTAGTCAAGGGCTTCTCATGGATGTCTTCGGAAGAATAAGGCACAACATTCAGGGGAGTTAGGTCTAATGCCATTGGGGCCACCTCCTCGAGGAACTCCTCCTTAGGGACCTCCTCAAAAGGCACTTCTCAATTTGAAATCTTGAGGATGCGGTGAAGATCCATCAGGTCCATACCAGGAAATTTGTCAACAATGAGGTCAACCGACTTCTCCAGACCTTCAATAATGGCATCAATTCGTGTCGCCTCAATGCGATCCCGAGTCTCGGCCTACATGGAGGCCAATTCAGATTTGACTTAGACCAACTCGATCTTTGCCAAGTTCAGATCCTACTCAGCTAGAGTTGTCAGTGTCAGTTGTTTCTTCAATTTAAGTGCTCGGGCAACATCGACAGCCTTGGCCTCATCCCTCTAATATTTTGGGAAATTATTGGCCCGACGGACCGACTCAATTTCAGCTTTTGCAGCGGTTAAGTCATTGTTAAGATGATGCTCTTTCTTCGTGAGCTCAGTTTACAATCTCTAGGCCTCACCCACTTTTCCATAGTGTTGTTCAGCACATTCATATTTGTGGCCATCAGGTAGTCCATCTGCACAAAGAAATGACCGAGTCAGTAGATAATATCAATTGATAGTTGAAGGGATCAAGTTATAGATTCTTTACCTTTTGGAAGAAGCCACCGACTTGGGTAATAAGCTCCCCGGGAGAAATATTTTCAAAAGAAACGGTATCTTCAAAAGTGACCGAATGGGCCATATAGTTGATGGCCAGGATCAGGTCGCCCATCATCGAGCTCATGTTCTTGGGGAGGTCGTCAACTCCTAGTGTGTCAAGAGTGGCGGCCTTTTGATGAGCGGGGGCCATCGGGCCATTCCCACATGAATTTCTTTTTGTCACGGGCTTCAGCTCAGTTCGGTTCACACCATTGACTCGGTATGGTCGTCGTCTTTATTGTTACCTCGGGGGCGGTGGTGGTATTGTTGAAATATATTACCTTGATAGTGGTGGTGGTGGTATAGTTACTTGGGCCCAAAGAGCACTAAGCCCGCCCTGAGCTTAGTGTTTGCTAGCATCAACGACTTATAAGTGATTGATCATTTTTCAGTCATCGTTATAAAAGAAATGAAATAATTTAGAAAACAAGAAATAATGATCGAGATAGATAAAAAGTAGAGGACCATAAAGATATTAAATAAAACAAGTACAATGTCGGTTAGTAACTTCCAGGTTCCCTTTTGACCCATGGAGGGGCACCAGAGATCAGACCCTGCCTCGATCATATAAGATCCATTGGCAATTTCTAAGTAGCCCATATACTGGGATGCCATTTTTATCCTCTCCCTAACTTGATGACATACTTTAGACGGGTTCTCCCCAACAAGCTACAAGGGTGGTGGGTATGTTAGTAAGTTAAGTAAAGGAATTTGAGAAGGTCAGGTTGTTACCTCCTTCTTGAAGGTGTTCGGGACCTAAATTTATTTGCCTTTATAAAGCTACTATTGCCTCTAGAGGCCCCCAACCCAGAACCATTTTTCTTTAATGTTTTATTGGTGGACGAGAGCTTGGTGATCATGCTCTTGTATTTGGAGTATACAGATAAATAATACCAACCATTATACTCATTTGGATTGGCATTGAGGTGATAGAGCTGCGTCAATTCCTGGACAGTTAGCTCACCCAGGCCGACCCGACTCCAAATTACGTATAGCCTGGTGTAGACACGGCGACGCTGTCCGGGCTCGCGGCCCATTCGGGAGTATGGAGTAGCCTGCGAGGGACTAAACCGGAGAGTAAATGGAGTCGCCACCCAGTGTGAACTGGGAAATGATTTAAGGCCGCACTCACCCCTCGCAAGGGAAGACCTCAAACCGTTGGGTTCAGATTGGTCCCTTACTTATGCCAATTGTAATGAAAGGATTTATGCAATAGTATAAGCAAATCTTATGCAACACATGCAAGATAATTTAATCAACACACAAGTTTGCACACCCATAAACGTAAATAAAAATGAAGGCAAATGCATAATTACATAAACATAATAACCAAAGAAAATAATGGAACATTAATTAAAGAGATGGATTAGTGTTATTGGAGTATAACCCCAAGAGTATTGAAAACTAATTCGGTAACACTCAATATCAATTAATCAAATCATATAAGATTCAATTACTCCCACTGACCAATTCCATCAAGATGGAATCGTGGAAAAATTATATTGAGTAAGAATCATATTCACTGAATAACCTTAGAACTAATTGCTTTAAATTCATACGTTTGATCGTATCAAAAATCTTTGAATAGTTCAAAGACATGTAATGAATTTTGAGGATAGAGTTCTCTAAAAACTTTAGATTGAATATATATGAATAAGTCAAAAATGTTCAATCTACGTTTCATCAGAACATATTGAAAGTTCTTGATCATTTCAAGACGTTCAATATGTGTTCTTTCAGAAACATGTAACTAAGTTATGACAATTCATAAACTAAGTTACGAAGTAAAGAAAACTATCTTAAGCAATTACAATTTATTAAACTACATACATCCAATGTATCAGTTAAATAAATCTGGTGGTCCAATGACAATCATTGGTTAAACGAGATCTTAATCACCTTCCCGAATACAATGTTTGGTTAAATGGATAAGGATATGTGGTGTGATCTCGTATCAAACCATCCTTTACCATACAGAATAAGCATCTAATGCTTAAATGATTAAACTCATAAAGCATCGTTCTAAATTATTTACTTTTACCGAATAATTTTTCTTAATGTTTATCTCTATATCAATGACACTACTAGTTATTTTTAAAACATATAACAATTGTTTATAAAGAACAAGTAACTATCCAATAGTCGCAAGTTTCGATATCAAATATCAAAACAATCGTTAACTAATATTTTTAAATAACTAGACGGGAGATCTGGTATCCAATACCTATAGTTGTAGTATTATGAAAATCGATATTTTCTATACACAACTATACACATCTCATTTCTTTACCTTTACTATTTGCATTCAACTATTCACAACAATTGCAAAAAATTGATTAGCAAATTGTGTCAGACACATTGCCTCTAAAGGTCATTAAAGCTAAGCAACGTCATTACTAGATAAACATATACCTAATGAGGCTTTCTTAATACCAGTCAAGAATCTCGAGACATGAACTAATTCAAGTCAATTCTTACTGCATAAGAAACTATTCTCTCTAAAGTATTATATCCTAAAAGGGATATCTATCTAGAATATCTATCATGACTTAGAAACTAAATCATTAACCATCTTGATTTTTGAAGAAAATCTGAACAACAGTTCCAGATGGTTTAGACCAATCTAATAATATCCTAGTCTAGTAGTATCTAGAACCTATTCTAGAATAACTGCAACCAAGAGTCAAATCAGATAACATATCAAAATATGTGTGCAGTGAATTAAAAGTTTAAGGAAAACAAACAAGCGGCTATTTCCATAATAATACACACGGCTTAAGTTAAGGAATTTTAAACTTAGTAGTGCCTCCCACTATATTACGTAATACCATAATCCCTAACGGAAAAACGAGAATTCAATAATTAAATCGAATTCCATAATGGGAAGAGGACCCATGAATATATTTCGACTCACAGCAGAGGCACAGTCTCGCCTACGTATATTCACAGGTAGACAACTCATTCTCAATCACTCACTAGTGAATCCTGGGTTTCCGATCCTGGTCGTTTCTCGTTGTCGCTGCTAAGGCAGGCCCACAAGGAGACGTACCAAGGTTAAACTCGTCAATGATAAACTCAAGTTACTTGCGTAACCCTGACAGCTAGGGCACGTTCAGGATTCCGCTTTCGCTTGAATTTATCTAATATCTAATATACATCCGGCATAAATAAATCTCTATCGGCTACACCCTCACAGCAAAGGCACGGTCTCGGATGTAGTCACGGAAAAATATTTATAAACCGTATTGACAAGGCGAACCAAGAAACAAGTATTCCAAATACCAGTTACTTTAAAACCTTATTAAGCGGGGATATTCCATAAAAGATTCTTTTAATTTATTTAATCAAATTAAATAAATATATGCATGCAAAAAGTAAAGAAAAGAACAAACATTAGATTTTATAGGTCTAATCATATCGGGGTGTCCAGAATCAGACTAGCTCTGATACCATTTTGTAGGGGTTTTAAAGGGGAATATCGGTAACGCAGCGGAACAGTGGAAAATCAAAATTTTTTGATTTCAAAATTTTTCTTGGATCAATCAAATAAACTTATTTATTTAATTATCCAATTATCAAATTCTGAAAAATTACACAAGAAATCAAATTTCTTGGTAATTACCGAATTACCCCAAAACTTTGTAAATTTATCATTTTAGTCCAAAAGTTGTCAAATACAATTTTGGATGATTCTAAATCATTTCTAAAATATTTTTCAACACATCTAATGCATCAAAATCAGATTTCACACAAATCCCCAATTTTTTGTCTAATGCCGTGACAACCCCCAAATTTTCAAGTAATTGCATTTTGGTCACTTTTGTTCAAAACATGCCAAGATCAAATCCAATCAACCCAAAAATTTACATGCATCATATTCATACCATAATAAATCACATATATGAAAAGCCCCAAATTTGGAGTGGGTTAAGAACCTAATTTTTCAATTTCATCAAATTGTCCAATTTCACCAAATTTACAAAATCCAACACTATAATCCATTCAATACATCACCAATCTAGCCTCAGCACTTTGAAACAACTCTAGAACAATTCTAGGTCACCAAGGAGTGGCTTACTAACTCTAGAATGGCAACTTTGATTTTCAAAGAATCAAAACTAAGCTTTAAAACAAGTTTAAGCTCACTTACATGCACAATCTTTCACACAAGTTCTCAACCAAATAAACACAAACTATAATAGGACAAAGAACATCAAAGCAACATAAAATTATGCCAAGAATGTTAGAAACAATTTTCATGTTGAAAGCTTTAAAGAAAAACTTACAAAACTCAAAGATTTCCAAGCTTTTTCCTTTAGCCTTCAAGCTTTTCTCTCAACTTCTTTTATGTTTATTTTGTCTCAAATGAACTTATTAAACCCTAAAATTGAAACAAAACAATTTATACTTCACAAAAAAATGGCCCTTGGCCGAATTTGGTGGTATAAAAATATCTAGATATTTTTGTTTCAATTAATTTACTTTATCAACTTGCATAAGTCATCATCAAACCATTTAATGATTTTCTTAAAGTCAAATAAATCAAATAAAATCATTTCCATAATTATCACAACTTTAAGATATTTATATTTTAATTAATTTTAATTATTTAACAATTAAATAATTAAATAATAATTTAAATACAAATATTTTAAATATATGTATTATATTTACATTAAATATCCCAATACATATATATTTATGATATTAGTCAAATATCACAATTTGACATTTAATTAATGTGTATTTAGCAAAATCTAACATTAAGTATAAATACACAATAATTAGGAAATGACTATTAGGTCCCTTCGCATGTATTTTTCGTTTAACATTTAAACGACTTATAAATAATCAGTATTATTCATGAAAGTTTCCCTAGTGCTCTACGAGTATATTTCATTAGTGAGACTCTCTAGATTCAGGTATATCCATCACAAAATCCAATTTCGTATCCATAATTTACCCACCAGTAAATTATGACGACCATAGATAAACTAGCTGAATCATACAGGTCGAGGTCATTGCATACGTATAATCCCTCCGTCACAGGTATCCGGATAATCCCAGAGATATAAATGTAAATGTCAAATCTCCACAGGTATTATCCCATCAACATTTCTATTAGCAATCTATAAATAACATTCGGAACTCACTTCCGAAGTATACTATGGCCATAGATTTAACTGATAGCTAATCACATATGGACTACCTATGCTCTGTACACAGAACTGACGGATCCTATCTTGACACACACAGGATATCCTGAGGATCGTTCCACACCCAACAAACAGGCGAAGGTCTGATATAAATAGATCAGTGACGTGACTGCCATATAAGTGTGGAGGATGTCTCATACATCCAGAGTGGTATCTCAAGTCGAAGGACCACTATGCTACTCAACCCGAGAAGATTCTTATTGACGTTGGTGTACCATCCATTAAGAATCTTCGGTGAGTCGTTCAATGTTTATCTATTATAAATACCTACACGTCTATACGAGGCTCCCTAGACTCATGGTTCATTGGGATAAACCATCGGACCAAGTCTCGATATACGACATGTACTGGTCTAAACAGATTTGACTAACCAACCCGTGTTAGTGAATCTTGACCAGGAACTATATTTGATAATACACATTTAGCAGTGACACTTCCCAATGTCAATTACAAACTACCTTTGTAACTGTGTACTGCATTATATATTATCGGGCCTTTGTCTAATATATACATATCACTAAACAACATTTAGTTTCAATCTAATCGTAATCAGATCGAATACGTATACAAAAACAAGAGGTGCAATCATAAATAAGTAATATTATAGAAAATGGGGATGTTCATATTCATGAATCATACATAAATATGGTCCGGATTGGCGCTCTGAGCACCAACCCCAACAAATTAAGGGTGTTTTTTTTATTCAAACCATAGTTGTTTTACCTTTGACTTGTCTTAGATAAAATAGTTTTCTGCATAGGGTCAGAACCTTAGGTCAAAATAAAATTTCCAATTTGTATCAGAGCGTGAACTCGATCCTTGCGCTGGCATTTATGTCTTAAAGCTTCATGTATTGTAAAACAGAATTAATCATTGTAATTATTCATTTTATCAAAGTTGTTTGATTTATATCGCATATTGTCCAATTATCTTGTTAACTTTGATTACTATTGTACCTTCAGACTTAGTGTATGTTTGATGCATAAGAGGGTTTATGTCTGAAGTTAGTAATCTAAATAGTCTGTAGAGAGCAAACAAATTATTTGTGGTTTATCTATAGCTGCGGTCCATTCTATACTTGTATGGCGACCTTGATCCGGGATCGTTCATGTAGTGACAAGGAATGAAGGCACCTTGTATGATGAGATCATATAGGAATGGACTCAGATAAATACAAATTTCTTTTTATATCCGTTAACCGAAAAAATTCATTTCATCAAATAGATGGTCATATATGGATTCGATCTTAATCCTTAGTGTACTACGAACTCCTGCATGATAGGCTATGTCCTTTGATTTACTATGGTGAGGTTGGTGTTGCATTCCTGGCCAATAACTACGTATTTTGGGGATATGGTTTGGTGTGTAGATGGGAACGTTTTACATAGATATGGAATTCACTCCTTATGAGAAGTAGAAGAATACCTTTTTTAAGAGTTGATTCAGGACTTGAACAATATGAGGGCTCAACTTTTCTATTACGAATATATTATTTTATATTCATAATTGTTATGAATTAATTGTTCATTATAGAATCAATAGTGCTTAAGAGACAAAATATTTAGAGGGGTTTAACAGACTTTTGACCCGGCTCTATTTATGAGATATTCATGAAGGGTTATATCCATATGTAATGACTATATCGATGGACACCGAATTTATTCGGTTTTATTTTATCCATCTACGGTAATGGGAGTTCAACTTCGAGTTTTTTGTGGAATAATGCGGAGTTAATAATTCGTAATATTTGATTAAAGAGTTTAATTAATATTTCAAAATTATTGGAGCTCGGAACCGTAGTTCCATTTGGTCCCCGTGCTAGCTCGATTAACTATAGCAAACTTAATATAATTAGATTGTCTAATAATATGCTCACATTATATTTATATATTATTAATGAGATTAATAATATTTATTGTAACAAATGAAAACTATGTTAAATTAGTTTAACTTAATGTTTTCTAGAATTCTTTGATTATGAGATAATCAAGTCTTGATTATAGGATAATCAAGTTAGTAATAATTATGAGATAATTACTACAACATAATTGAAGGTAATTTAATCATTATTAAGATGGTGATTTTTATTTACCTCGGAGATAAAGCATGGCTTGCCATTCTCTCCAATATATTATGTCTATTAGGTGGCAAAAAAACACCTAATAGTTTTGTCATTAGCTAATCCATTTTTATGCTTTGGTATGGCCTCCATATTTATGTGTTTTCCATTGAAAGAAAGCATTGGATGCTTAATGACAAAGTCTTTGTCTTTAACTTATCATTTCTTATGCTTTGGTATGTCATTCACATTTTTGTGTTGGCCATTGCACGAAAGCATTAGATGCTTAATGACAAGGTTAGTTGGCTTGTGTAAGAGAATATAATCTCTACCATTTCTCTCACTTATAAGGTTAACATTTTGTATTTCATTCACAGAAGTGTTGTGAGAAAGAATTTGAGAGAAAATATAGAAAGTTCAAGCACTCACAAAAGTTGTGAGAGCGTTTGAAATTCCAAAAGCCAAACACCATTGTGACATCTTAATACTCTAAATAGTTTAGAGGTTTGATCTTTGTGAGTGAAGCCCACACTTCGGTTTGTTGGTTTCGAGTCATAGTTCAGAAGATTGAGTGGTTGATCCAAGCGTTAGATACCAAAGGATTGATCTCGGCTACTACAACAAAGGGAGAAGGTAAAGAAAATTTTAAATATCCATACCGGAGCCGGTGCCACCATCCGTAATTTTCGCTGTGCTAAGGAAAAGTCATTTCCTACAGTTGGCATCAAGAGCTTAAGGTTGAAAAGTGTTCTTAATATGGGACCAAAACGGAGTCCGGAAGCTCCGGAATGGAGTAAATGAAGTTTTAGTGTTCAGACATTCATTTGAACGCAACACGAAAAAAAATCCACTACCTGAAAATGTTTGAACGCCTGTCAAATGCCACACAAATGTTTTCAGGCTCTGCCTAGAAATATGAATATTTTTTAATAATAACATGTCATATAGTCTAGGGTGCCTACTTTTGCATTTTCATATGCCATAACATGTAGACATGCATGATATTCAAGTCATAAAATATGATTTTATGTAAATTTAAAAGTTAAATAGGAATATAAGATGCATGTAAACGGATTAAAAAGATTAATTGGTTTAAAGGTTTAAAAATTACAATTCAAGTTTAAATGCAAATGGACCTTATGAGTACATTATTCTCCTTGGTATATCAGATAGAAACCCGGACGTAAATTCCATAGCCGATTCCGAATGGACGGCAATATAGTTTGCACTCATGATACAATACCATGTACCTTTGGAAAAAATAATGTGCTTTTATCGATTAAATGGTTTAATGCCATTTGATCCATTCGTTGAATTCTAATTTCAAAACCTAATATTGGACTAATAATTTAAGAGTTAAAATTGATTAGATCACTATAGCAACTCGATTAAATTAGTTTAATTAAGTTAATGGTTAGTAGAGACTAATCGAAATTAGTAAATAAAATTTTAAGTGTTAAAATTGGTTAGATCACTAATAATCCACTAGTATTAACAAGCTTATGACTTTAGCCGAGCATAATCTAAGATTCATAAGATACTAGTGAGATAGAAACCTTATACTTCAAAATAGTGATTGGGAGAGGGGTATACCACAACATATCCCACGATCTCATTTTTATCCAGAAACATAAGATTCAATAAGCACCTCGAGACGACTTTGCTTTCGTCCCCTCTACGGATGGTGTCCTTTTTGGGTCAATATCAGGTTTGGCTTCCGAAAGAATGGAGACTCTAAATGTATCTGGTGATTTGACATAGCCTACGGCGGCACTTCACTAGTTAAGTCCAAGGGTTCCGAAATAATAGGTCACACTCACAAAAGATTGATTAAGTTGTTAATCAAATCTTCCTTGATCAAAATGACGATAGTTGATTGATATAGAAATAAGAGTTATTTAAGATATATTAATCAATCGAGAATGTCTCAATCTATCATGTGAATACTTGACCTACCCTACGGCGACACTTATTTGTAGGATGATAGATAATCGTTGCATAGTAATTCTTTTAGGTTTCTAATTCAATATAAATTGATCATGCATCATGTTTAATTTTATGCCATAATGTTTGATAATTTTTATATGCGATGAATGAATGATTGAATGCTTATTTATTTTTTTCAGCCATGGCATCTGTAATAATCTCAATTCTCAAACAACAAGAAAAATTAACCAGGGATAATTATATTAAATGGAAAAGTGACATGAATGATATTTTGGTCTACGAAGACCTTAAATATTTCCTAATGGAGGAATGTCCTAATGAGCCAGCACCAAATGCTGGTAGAGCTATAAGAAATGCCTATAATAATTGGATTAAAGCTGATGAGAAAGCCTATAGCTATTTGATAGCATCCATGTCTGAGGTTCTTGCTACACAGCATGAGCCTATAGCAACAACATTAATGATTATGCAGTCATTACAGAACATGTTTGGGCAACCTTCAGACCGACAACAACATGAGGTAATAGTCTCTGTATTGACCGCTATAATGAAGGAAGGCACATCAGTCCAAGACCATGTGTTAAGGATGATGTCTCATTTTAATATGGCTGGAGCCCATGGTGCACGTATCAATATGCAAAGCCAGGTGACAATGATCATGGAAACCCTTCCAAAGAGTTTCCTAAAGTTTAAAAGCAATTGTTCTATGAATAAGTTGACTTTTACGTTGACTGAACTGCTAAATGAACTCACCAATTACAAGTCTGTTATAAATGGTCCTCATAGGTCCAATGCCGAGGAAAATGTTGCCGAATCTTCTAAATCTGCAAAGAATAAGAAGAAAGGGAATTGGAAGGAAAAGGTAAAACCAATGAAAAAGAAGAACAACAAAGGCTCTAAAAGAACCAATGCCAAAGGAAAATGTTTCCATTGTGAACAACAAGGGCATTGGAAAAGGAATTGTCCGAAATACCTTGCTGAGCTTAAAGAGAAGAAGAATACAAGTAAATATGATTTACTTGTCATTGAGTCTCTTTTGGTGGAGGATGATAAATCCATATGGATTGTTGATTCTGGTGCCACTAACCATGTTTGTTATTCTTTGCAGCTACTTGTCTCATGGATGGACCTTGCTGAAGGTAGCTTTACCATGAGAGTTGGGACTGAGGTTGGTGTTTCAGTAAAAGTAGTGGGAGTTTCAAATTTGAATTTTAATAAGAGTTATTTATGTTTGAATGGTGTGCTATATATTCATAGTTTTCGCAGAAATTTGATTTCTATAACAAAACTTATGGAATGTGGTTTTTCTATTTCATTTAATAATAAGTCATTTATTATTAGTAGAAATAGATTAAATATATGCTCGGGAAACTCCAAAAATAATCTATATGTTTTAAGTTCGTTAATGCATGAATCACTGTGTTGTGATATTTTATATCGTACCGCAAGTGTACGGTGTCAAGTTTTAGTATAAATCGGTGAAAGAGTGTCGAACCCACATGGATTGCGTTAACTCGCACTAAGTACTACAATTGATAATCCTAACTTTATTTAGAAAATAAATAATAAATATTTTGGTAAATAAATAAATATAAAAATAATTTGATAGGAGGAACTAATACGATAGAGATTCTGGATCCTGATTTCACCTAACTGTCGCCTATGTATTTGTCATGCCAATTAATATTTGTTCAGTTATATTGTTTATAAGTCAAGACTCCGGAATTATCCACTCCCTCTCTCGAGTGCCGAGTGAAAATATCATCAACTACAGACTTCGATATCTCTATAAAAATCCAATAGTTAACAACTCATTACGATTTGTGATTCTATGTTAACGACTTCAAAGGACTACAGATTCTCTCGAACTCTATAAAATCCTAGGTTATATTCTCTAGATCTATTCAAAATCCCCTCTCTCGAGTGATAGATTCTAAACATTCATCATCTCAAATTGTGGCCAGCAATCAAGAAGCATTAAACTCAAAAGAACATAAATAAATCAATAAAACTTTATAACAAAATTGATAAATAAAATACAAGGTTTGACCATAGATTACAATCGTTCTCCAAAATTAAGGAGTTTAGTTCATGACAAAAGATAAAAACAATGAATAACAAGCCATGAGTCTAATGGAAATCATTAGAGTTCTAAGAAAGAAATAAGAAGATAAAACCCGAATTGAATCTCTTCTTCCTCGGACGTCACCGCCTTAATCTCCTCTTGTCACTCTTCAATCCTCTCCTTGGATCTCTAAAAATATTTGTTTCTGTGTTTTGTGCAGTGTATTAGCCTCCTCTCTTTGAGTGTTGGATGTAATGTTATATTTATAGTTGATGCTGGGAGTCTTTGGGTGTCATTAGGATTATTAAAAACCCTAATAATTGAATCCTGGAACGTGTAGGTTTCCTCCCGCAGTTGATCTAACTGGCGCCATGGCGCCCAAATCTCGGTATTTTGTATGGCTTGTGGGCGCCATGGCGCCTTTGCTCTTTAAATTATCCTTGTGGCACCATGGCGCCCTTTTACTTATAATTGGGAGGCGCCATGGCGCCTTTGTTCTTGTAATTGGGTGGCGCCATGGCGCCACTCATTTGTGATTGATGGGCGCCATGGCGCCCATCTCTCTGGGAATTGTGTG
This sequence comes from Zanthoxylum bungeanum, assembly GCA_019454045.1. Classification (NCBI taxonomy): domain Eukaryota; kingdom Viridiplantae; phylum Streptophyta; class Magnoliopsida; order Sapindales; family Rutaceae; genus Zanthoxylum; species Zanthoxylum bungeanum. The sequence goes on along the minus strand of SKCR01024368.1, from coordinate 49,878 downwards.
GGGTTTGTGGTGCCATGGCGCCTAAGCTCCTGTACTCGTCTTGTGTTCCCGGAAGTTCCCAAAACACGTGCAATTATTCCCGGATCCATGTATTAATGCTCCTACAAATAAAACATGAAATAAACTATAAAAGACATTTAAATATCTCGAATTATAACAAAGTAATAAGCTGAGAATACCATAATAAGTGGGTATAAACCACACTTATCACACTGCTTAATACAGAAATGTTTAAGATTGAAAGATCTAAAACTAAACGGCAAAAGATTTCTCATGATGATATTTATTTATGGCACCTTAGACTTGGTCACATTAACCTTGACCGGATAAATAGACTAATTAAGAAATGAGTTTTAAAATAGTTAAGACTCGATACTTTACCTGTCTGTGAATCCTATCTATAAGCCAAAATGACTAAGAGATCTTTTACTGGAAAGTGATAAGAGCTAAAGAAACACTTGAGCTAATTCATTCGAATGTTTGCGGACCGATGAATGTAAAAGCCCGAGGTGGTTATGAATACTTCGTCACTTTCATTTACGATTATTCCAAATATGGGTATGTTTACCTAATGTAGCACAAGTCATATACATTTGAAAAGTTCAAAGAATATCATGCTGAGGTTGAGAACCAGTTAGGTAAAAGTATCAAAATTCGACGACCAGATTATGGAGGAGAATACCTTGATAGAAATTTCGAGGAATTCTTAGTTGAGCATGGAATTATTTCACAGCTCACAACACCTGGAACACCATAACAAAATGAGGTTGCAGAAAGGGGAAATCGGACCCTACTAGACATAATGAGATCAATGTTTAGTTATAATACTCTACCTAGTTCATTCTGGGGGTATGTATTACAAACTGCAATGTATATCCTGAATGTAGTTCATTTTAAGTCTGTTTCTAAGACTCCCTTAAAGTTGTGGAATGGTCATAAATCTATTTGTGATATTTTCACATATGGGGTGTTTGACACACGTGCTAAAGAACAAGATTACTAAGTTGGAACCACATTCACATGTGTGCCTATTTGTAGGCTATCCTAAGGAAACTAGAGGTGGATTCTTTGAAAGTCTAGAAGATAATAAAATATTTGTGTTGACAAATGCTATATTTCATGAGGAGGACTATATGAGAGAGTTCAAACTTCGAAGTAAAGTGTTACTTGAGGAGTTTCTTGCTAGTAGGACCAGTACACCATTGTCAAATGTTGACAAAGACATAACACCTTCTACATTTGAAAGCCAGATGCACGTTTATCAGGATACCATACCACCTAAACGTAGTGGGAGGGTTGTGAGACAACCTGAACGCTATCTAGGAAATGGTGAGGTGCAAGTTGTTGCATCTTCTGATGGTATTGATGATCCATTGACCTATCGTAGTGCAATGGAAGATACTGATAAAGAGGAATGACTCAAAGCTATAAACCTTGAGATGAAGTCTATGTACTCTAACTCAGTCTGGGAATTTGTAGACCAACCTGAAGGGGTAAAACCCATAGGTTGCAAGTGGATATACAAGAGAAAAAGAGGAATGGATGGGAAAGTATAGACTTTCAAGGCCATGCTAGTGGCAAAGGGTTATACCCAGAAAGAGGGAGTTGACTATGAAGAAACTTTCTCGCCAGTAGCCATGCTTAAATCCATCATGATTCTTCTTTCCATTGCAGTATATTATGACTATGGGATTTGTCAAATGGACGTCAAGATTACATTCTTGAATGGCAATCTTAATGAGAGTATCTATATGGTACAACCAGAGGGGTTCATTACCCAAGGTCAAAAGTAAAAAGTTTGCAAGATGCAAAGGTCCATTTATGGACTTAAGCAAGCATCTAGATCTTGGAACATAAGATTTGATACTACGATCAAGTCTTATAACTTTGAGCAGAACATCGATGAGCCTTGCGTCTACAAGCGCATCATTGATGGGAATGTGGTTTTCCTTGTGTTATACATTGATGATATTTTACTAATTGGGAATGATGTAAAGATATTATCAGACGTGAAAATCTGGCTAGCTAACCAATTCCAAATGAAAGATTTGGGAGAGGCAAGTTATGTACTTGAGATCTAGATCATTCGGGATCGTAAGAAACGACTGTTAGTAATGTCTCAAGCAACCTATATCGACAAGATTCTTGTACGATTTGGTATGCAGAATTCCAAGAAAGGTAATTTACCTTTCAGGCATGGAATTCATTTGTCTAAGGAATAGTCTCCTAAGAAACCTCAAGGAGTTGAGGAGTTGAGACATATACCATATGCTTTAGCAGTTGGAAGTCTTATGTATGCTATGTTATGCATTAGAACAGACATATGTTTTACAATGGGAGTTGTCAGTAGGTTTCAATCCAACCCATGATTAGATCATTGGGTAGTGGTGAAACATATTCTCAAGTATCTTCGGAGAACGAGAAATGATATGCTTGTATATACAAGTCATGATATGATTCTGAGAGGATATACTGACTCTGATTTTCAGACGGATGTCGATTCTAGGAAATCAATATCTGGATCAGTGTTCACTCTAGGTGGTGGGGCTACAGTATGGACGAGCATAAAACAATCTTGTATTGCTTACTCCTCCATGGAGGTTGAATATCTAGCACCTTGTGAAGTAGCTAAGGAAGCAGTTTGGCTCCGTAAGTTCTTGGCAGATCTGGAAGTTGTTCCAGATATGGATAAACCGCTCACACTTTATTGTGATAATAGTGGTGCAGTGTCGAACTCCAAAGAACCAAGAAGCCCCAAGAAGGGTAAGTATATTGAGAGAAAATATCACCTATCAGGGAGAGAGTGCAAGAAGAGATGTCGCTGTCACGCAGATTCCGACCGCATACAACTGTTGGATAATATGACCCATAGCGTCACTATTTGCACAGATCATTGTGTTGTTGTAGCAAATTAACTATGTAATAAGGAAATTGCACTCTCATCATTTGTGATTAGATCACCATAGATATATAAATGAAGAGAGGTCCCTATGATTAGTACCTGGACTGAGAATGATATGAGACAGTATCAGTCCCCGAAGGTTTAATCATTAAATATCCCTAGCCGTAGTATTATCGAGACTGGACATCGATAATGCGGAATAGGCTAGTATTGCACTTGTGCGCGTTTGTGAGGGCACAACGGCATAGTTCTCATATATATAAGTATTGGATACTTATGCAAGTGCGATAGGAGGTCGTGTTTCACCGATGGTACGGAAACAGCTTCGCTCTGGATAGACCCCTCGGAATCCCATTGGTATTATGACTATGTGTCTATGGGAGGCCGAAATCGAGGTAGGTGTGTATAGTCTTAACCTGAGACTTGCATCGCTAATACTTACGATAATCGATAAACTTTGGTCTTGGTGGTAGGGGGCTTTAACCGGTTCTGTGTACACCACTTCTGGGTTTATCAGAGTCGTAGTGTATTGGGTGTGATGTCAAGACGGAAGTGTCACTTCAGTCATATTGGAGTTGATGTCACGCAGGATACGGTACTAGTGCTCTTGAGTGTTGCGCAACCAATCGGGATATTGTGACCAGGTCATGTATATCCGATTATAGAGACTATGTTACCAGACATCCGATATGTGTTTCGGACGGGGCAGACACTTATCCAGCCCCAGCCCTAGCACGTGATTATCCGATACTGGGCCGATATACACAATACTACGGTATACTACGCTTGATACAGATCTATATATTCCTGTAAGAATATTTCTGGAGAATTGGGTAGGCATGGCGCTTTGCTAGAAGCCAACCTTGTCTTGTAAATCGATATAAACGTAGTACGAGGTACTTACGTGTTCGGACAGTCCGACGATCGTATTTACTGCCAACATATCCGGAGATCTCATGGGTCGCTTCCTGAAGATTCACCGATGACGTATACTCGCACTTTGATTAATCTGGGATTAATTAGAAGAGAGAGATAGAATTAATCTGGGATTAATTCGATGAGAGAGAAAATTAATCTGGGATTAATTACGGAGATATTTTATCTCGGATAAAATATCGTTAAAGAGAGAGAACGATTAATTTGGAATTAATCGATAAAATTGATATATTAATCGAAATTGGATTTCGACGCGGAATTAAAATTAGATTTTAATTCGGGCGAACGAGTTAATTTAGAATTAATTCGTTAGCGACGTGAATAGTGAATTCGCTAGGCGTAATCATTTAATTACGACGCGACGGAAAAATCGTTAATTTGGAATTAGCGAACCCGAGCCCGAGAGTGATTGCGAGCGCATTCGCATTTCGAATTCGAGCGCGGCACGTGAGTCACATCAAGCGTCAAATCGCTAGTCGCGTCAATCGTCAAATCAATTGTCACTTTGAGTGATGTGACTTGACAATATGTCACTTTATTAAAGTGAATAGATGTGATGTGACTTAAAGTTAAAAGTTGAAATGATGAAAAGCTTTATTGTTTTAACTTTTGACTTTTGAATTAAAAAGGTAAGATATATATGTTTTATTTTAATTTACTTGGTAAATGAAATAAAAAAGAAATATATTAAAACCTTTTTATCTCTCTCTCACATGCAGCAGTACACGATTTTTCTCCTCTCCCTCTCTTTTTCTTCCTCTCTTCTTCACGGCATCACTGCCGATTCTTCTTCTTTTTTGTTCTGGTTTGACCGACATTGAGAAGCAAAATGGAAGATGATGTGCTAGCACACACACATGGGTTATACTTAGGTGATAGGGAACGAATTCATGTGCTTGGATTTATTGGAGCTTGAAGCTTTGAGCTTCCATGGTGCTCAACAATGGCCGAATCTTGGAGGATCCAAACCAGTCCAAATCGCACAGCCCACTGCAAGATGAAGCTACTGCCGTGACTTGGAGGGAGCCAAAAACGCATCTTGTTCTTCATCCATCAAAACCGAATTCAATGTGAGTTGATTCCGCCACCTCCTTTGATGTGTTCATATGTGGTTTTTTATGCTTTGTTTGTGATCCTTGGGACTTTGATTGAACTCCAACATTGGTATCTAGAGCCATTGATGCATGAAATCCGAAATTAGGGTTCTTGGCAAATTTGGGGCTTTTTGATTTTGGCTTGATTCTGACAAATTGATTGTGAAAGAATGCTTATATATGATCTAATTTGAGATATATGTAATCAATTTGACAAAAAAAAAATCATTGGATTGATTTTCCCCAATTTGCAAAATTTTGGTCAAAACTTTAATTTGGGTAAACTCGATTTAGGCATGATTTGGTTGAATTGTTTGATGCATTATGCTTGAATGAGGTTGAATTGAAGTTGTGCATGATCAATTTCAAGAAAATTGGATTAGATCAATTTTCCCCAATTCTTAGGTTGAATTGAAACTTGAAATTGGGCAAAATGTGTTTAAGCATGTTTTAATTGAATTGGATGTTTAAGTATCTTAGAACATGTTTAATTGAGATTGTGTGTGATCAATTTCATGAAATTGGATTGGATTCAATTTTCCCCAAATTGGAGGCTTGGCCGAAAATTGGAAGAACCTAATGTCTTGGTAATTTTGTTTTGTTTGATCATTGGATGACTTAAAACAATTGGTTAATGTTGTTTTGAAGTTCAATTGGATTGAATTTTGATTTGGAACATTTTCCCTTTTAAAGTGGCTTGGCCGATTTTAAAGAACATGAATTCTTTGTGATTTTGTTGTTTTAATTCATTGGATGAATTGAATTGATTTGGGAAATTATGATTGTGGACTCAATTGGATTGAAACCGAATCGAATTGAAAAAACCCCTAATTGCCGAGACTTGAAAGCATGTTAATTGGGTTTGATTTTAATTGAATTGTGTTGGACACTATTTGGTTGTTAAAGTGCATGATTAATTAGGCTAATTGATATTTTAGAAATGTTAATTGGGTAATTGATTGTGTATTACACTTAGGTTAATTAATTGTGAAATTTGGAATTTTATAAGTTAATTAATTTGGGCTTGATTTTGGAAATTGGGCTTGTTGGGTTGTAATTGGGCTTTTGGGCTTTGTTGTAACAAAGTTGGGTTTAGGCAAAATTGGTTGGATCCAATTAGGCCCAAAACCGAATCCAAAAGGTCCAATTATGACTTAATGGACCTTAATTATTTAATTGGGCCTAATGGGCCAAAATTAATTTAAAGGCTTATGGGGTAACTCCCGGATTGGATTTTGGTTGTTCGGTTTGACCCGAGTTGACCAAAAGTCCACGCCATAGAAATTAATTAAAAGCCCATTGGACTTTAATTAAAAAAAACATTAGATGTTAATCGGGCTTTGAGACCCGTTGCGATTAAATTTGGAATTTAAGTCGTAAAGGTTCGTTAATAAAAGTGTAATATTTAATTTGGAATTAAATAATGAATTAGAATTAAATACGTATTAAATTGGATTTAATTATGTTATTTAATTTAATTCGTAGAAATTGTACTTTGAGTACGTGTTTGCAATACGAGTTTGACTCGAACAAAAATCAAATCTTTGTTTGAACATTGGATGATCACTAATATTCAAGATTAATTAATTTGATTGATTGATTGATAACATGCTTGTATGAATACATGGTTGTGATGTTTGAATAATGTATATCGGATGGATATTAGTCGGGTTGGGCGATTTTGGAAATTGTAATAAATTTGATTTATTAAATTGGACCTGCGTGTCCAGCCTTATCTCCTATTTCTTTGTATTCTCTTCTCACCTATTCCCCTCCATGTAAAAGAGGTTTCTTTAGAAGTGTAGTGTAACGGGTAGAAGTAATACAAGTGCTAGCGGGAGAGAGAAAGTGAGAGATTTGATCTAGGATCAATGTAAAATATCCATCCGCATATCATTATTATTTTATTTCATACTCGCTTTATTATGTGTTTAGAATGCATGCTTAAGGGTGTATGATGATGAGACCTTAACAAAGATAATTAAATTGGTAGCCAATTTGCACGCGAAAAACCCTCGTTAAATATCATGCGTTTTTCCTTCCATTGAGTGATTCTTACTCAAGATCCGAGATTGGCAGGGGTTGTTGGCCAAAGTCAAGCCCTTGTCCATCAAAGATGTGTTTTAATCACGAGGCTTTGTTCCATATCGGTGTCGTGTCCAAGTTGTGGTTTGTTGGCCAAAGTCAAGACCACTTCTTGTCCATTGACATTGATTACGAAGCTTCCATGTCAATGGGTCCGCGCTTGACTGGGATCACTAGGTTTGTTGTGCCAAAGCCAAGGCCTAGTTGATTCAGAGGAAAAAGGTTAGGCTATACATTCGATGTATAGGCATATATAAGATATATGTTTGGGACTTGGATGTCCACCTACTGGATCTAGGAGTTGGATAAGATCCAATTGATCTTCGAGATCTACCTAGTTAATTATCATACAATTTGTTGGCCAAAGTCAAGATTGTGTGATATTTAACGGGATCCTAGCCCACTAGGAAACACGGTTTCCCGAGTACTCGACAGAGGGTTAGAGGCTCGACGAAAAATAGTGGGAGGCAAGAATTGAATTTGCAATATTCGTTCAATACTCGCCATATGCGCTCATTTAAATTATTTCGTCATTAGATTAAATGTTAGTTAGACTAATATTTAAATTGTTGTTTTAATAAACAGTTGGACTGTATTATACTTGATATATATAATTGGATTATATTAATCAATATATTTGAATTAATTAATTTCAGTTTACAGTTGATTTTATAATTGGATTATAGTAATCAATGTAATTGAGGTTAATTAATTTGGATTATATTTGATTATATAGTTGGACTATTATAATCATTATAATATATAAAGTACCACTAATCGTTGATTAAATAGTTGGACTATTGTAATCAAGATAAAATTGAAAAGTTGGAATATTTAAAATATAATCTAGGATTAAAATATTTTAAATGATTTAATTTTCAAATTGGGAATAAATAATAGGTTACTTTATTTGATAAAATAACTTATTATACCTTAAGCCCAAAATTAAGCAAATAGTAGAGCAAAATCTTTGGAAGATTTATGTGATGATGACTTTAATGCTTAATTAATATACTTATAATAAATCTATCTTTAGATTTAAAAGTATTAAAATTGCAATTAATAATTCTTGGAGAATTAATTGACTATTCTAGTGGAGAAAAGTCAAAGTTTGCAATTGGGCATGTTGCACGAGGTGCACATCGTTTCGATATTCCAAAACCCAAGGCTTGGCCTAAGGTTCCTAAAATATTGAAAAGGATAATTGACATATCCCAAAGTGACTACCATTTGGATATGGAAGACACGAAGGAATTAAAGAAAGGGCGAGGCTCTAACTTTAAAAATATTTGTCTTAGTTATGTTCACAGCTAGTATTGAAATTAGATTTTAAATACTTAGTGTGGTACATAATATATATGTATTGATATTCAGAATCTGCTTTGAGCAGGATACTGACTTCAAGCTGAGATTCCTCTGCGAATCGGAAACGGGACGAAAGTCGCTATTCGACCGTAGATACCTAAGTTTAGGAACTAACCTGGGGTGTGTACTTAAATTAGGAACTGTTATAATGTAACTAGTTTGACTAGAGACATTATCTCTTTATCAGTGTTTAATCTGTTGCGAATAAACCTTTATATTATAGAACACTGAGTGTTTTATTATATAAAGATGATACTGAGATAAATACATTAGATGTAAATAACATAATTTATATTTTGAATATAATAAAAATCTCAAACATATAAATGACAAATAAATAGCTCAAATTGATTTGATCAATAGAGACTTATTTATGGTATTGTTGTCTAGGACACAATTAAACGAGACATGTCTGTTAGACGGTGTGTCCGAAAAAAAACCGAATTTTGTTGGACATGATAAGGTTTATCACGAGTCGCTCTGAGCTATCATTTCCTTCAAACAGGATATGTATTAACAGTGCAAAACTTATTTAGAATAAGGTTCCATATTAATCTGTTTGACAGATATCATATAGGATGTGAACAGGAAAGAAACGAGGTTTCTCATTCCTGATAATTTGGGTATGCCAGGCATAAAGTTTGGATGATACAAACTAAAAAACCCAAATTGGATTAGTGCCAATATAGGTTATCCTAAGGGAAACCATAAGTATAGTACTTATAAATCCCACATGAGAACAATGTGATTGTTGCTCACCATGAGGTTTTCCTGAGAGGAATACCGATATGCAGTGGTCAGTGGGAGGATAGTGATACTCGATGAAAATCGGAGTAATACTATTCAAGGCACGAAGTCCATAATGGAACACAAATAGTTCATCTATGATGAAACTATACCATTAATCTTCAAAAACACAAGAAACCGCGTAGATCAGAGAGAGTCAGAAAACAACCTGGGGTATGGGTTTCTGATCTCACCTCATAAAGATCTTAATCTTTTAAGGTACACCAACTGATTATGTATGAGGTAGTGATAAAAGGTATCGACTCCCTATTATGGCAAAGTGCCATGAATCGAAAATGGATTCCATGTTTAACAACTATTTTGGATACTAGTTGTTGTACCACGAGGCATTGTGCCTATGGTACATTAAACGTCTTCAAGGAAGACATACATGGTAGGCAACATACCAACGTACAAAGCTGGGCTTTTGACGGAAAGGTATCGTTATCAACATTGTGTTAATAACGGTTCAACCTTTTACCTGTTGCCATGGTAAATCCATTTTGAAGATGCTTGTTGATAACTGTATATTTCATTTGTGAAATATGTCAGTTATAAATCAAAATCGCTTTCCTGAAAAGGAAACCTTTTGGAGAATGTTTACAACATTCTGACGATTTTGTATAACCGACAAACAAGGTTTGCGGATTATTCAATCCATGTTTGGATTGAAGCAAGCATAGGGTTCTTGGAACTGACGTTTTGAAATAATCATAATAGTTTATGATTTGACTCAAAACGAAATAATTCTTGTGTATATAAGGAGGCTAGTGGGAGAGCGCACTGATAGTGAAAAATTCCCATAAAGCTATTGTCGAAAGCTTGGCTTTCATAGAAATTCTCCGTAGAATTCTGGGGAGTAACAACCTTTATTCAAGGAATAAAGATCTACTGAGATAGATTTGGAGTTGTTAACACTCTCTTGGAAATTGTACATTTAAAATGTACTTGTATTGGTGTCTCATACGCTTAGGGCATATGGAGTCACGATCAGGTCAATCCAAGTGATAGTCACTGGATTGAAGTTGAGAACATCTGTTAGTATCTCAGAGAACTAAAGATGCTATCTTAAACTATGGAGAATGAGAACTTGTAGTGACTGGGATCACTACTGCAAGTTTCCAAACAATTAAATACTACGGTACTATAAAGTTTGAATAACAGGGACAGTGAGCTGGAAATCTTCCTAGCAAGATAACTGTTGCCGAATAAACAACAAATGCGGATTATTGCTGCAGTTGAGGCAGCAATAGAAGCCATTTGGATCGATAATAAATCTAATTAGATTAGATATAGTTCTGTTAGCAGCTGAGCTAGGCGCCAGCACAGGCTAAAGAATTAAAGGTCTCATCGACGATCCAGATATATACTTCTATATCATCTGATTCGTTCGGATCATACATCGTGGTGATGTGATGATCGTATAAATCGCGTCAAACGAAACAAACAAATCCGCTGACGAAAACCTTTCCTCAGCAATTTGAGCGAATTGTACATAGTTCGGGTGTTAGACACTCGAGTGACTGGCTATGTGCCAAGTGGGAGATTGTTGGATAATATGACCCATAGCGTCACTATTTGCACAGATCATTGTGTTGTTGTAGCAAATTAACTATGTAATAAGGAAATTGCACTCTCATCATTTGTGATTAGATCACCATAGATATATAAATGAAGAGAGGTCCTATGATTAGTACCTGGACTGAGAATGATATGAGACAGTATCAGTCCCCGAAGGTTTAATCATTAAATATCCCTAGCCGTAGTATTATCGAGACTGGACATCGATAATGCGGAATAGGCTAGTATTGCACTTGTGCGCGTTTGTGAGGGCACAACGGCATAGTTCTCATATATATAAGTATTGGATACTTATGCAAGTGCGATAGGAGGTCGTGTTTCACCGATGGTACGGGAAACAGCTTCGCTCTGGATAGACCCCTCGGAATCCCATTGGTATTATGACTATGTGTCTATGGGAGGCCGAAATCCAGGTAGGTGTGTATAGTCTTAACCTGAGACTTGCATCGCTAATACTTACGATAATCGATAAACTTTGGTCTTGGTGGTAGGGGGCTTTAACCGGTTCTGTGTACACCACTTCTGGGTTTATCAGAGTCGTAGTGTATTGGGTGTGATGTCAAGACGGAAGTGTCACTTCAGTCATTTGGAGTTGATGATGTCACGCAGGATACGGTACTAGTGCTCTTGAGTGTTGCGCAACCAATCGGGATATTGTGACCAGGTCATGTATATCCGATTATAGAGACTATGTTACCAGACATCCGATATTGTTTCGGACGGGGCAGACACTTATCCAGCCCCAGCCCTAGCACGTGATTATCCGATACTGGGCCGATATACACAATACTACGGTATTCTACGCTTGATACAGATCTATATATTCCTGTAAGAATATTTCTGGAGAATTGGGTAGGCATGGCGCTTTGCTAGAAGCCAACCTTGTCTTGTAAATCGATATAAACGTAGTACGAGGTACTTACGTGTTCGGACAGTCCGACGATCGTATTTACTGCCAACATATCCGGAGATCTCATGGGTCGCTTCCTGAAGATTCACCGATGACGTATTACTCGCACTTTGATTAATCTGGGATTAATTAGAAGAGAGAGATAGAATTAATCTGGGATTAATTCGATGAGAGAGAAAATTAATCTGGGATTAATTACGGAGATATTTTATCTCGGATAAAATATCGTTAAAGAGAGAGAACGATTAATTTGGAATTAATCGATAAATTGATATATTAATCGAAATTGGATTTCGACGCGGAATTAAAATTAGATTTTAATTCGGGCGAACGAATTAATTTAGAATTAATTCGTTAGCGACGTGAATAGTGAATTCGCTAGGCGTAATCATTTAATTACGACGCGACGGAAAATTCGTTAATTTGGAATTAGCGAACCCGAGCCCGAGAGTGATTGCGAGCGCATTCGCATTTCGAATTCGAGCGCGGCACGTGAGTCACATCAAGCGTCAAATCGCTAGTCGCGTCAATCGTCAAATCAATTGTCACTTTGAGTGATGTGACTTGACAATATGTCACTTTATTAAAGTGAATAGATGTGATGTGACTTAAAGTTAAAAGTTGAAATGATGAAAAGCTTTATTGTTTTAACTTTTGACTTTTGAATTAAAAAGGTAAGATATATATGTTTTATTTTAATTTACTTGGTAAATGAAATAAAAAAGAAATATATTAAAACCTTTTTCTTCTCTCTCTCACATGCAGCAGTACACGATTTTTCTCTCATCTCCCTCTCTTTTTCTTCCTCTCTTCTTCACGGCATCACTGCCGATTCTTCTTCTTTTTTGTTCTGGTTTGACCGACCATTTGAGAAGCAAAATGGAAGATGATGGTGCTAGCACACACACATGGGTTATACTTAGGTGATAGGGAAACGAATTCATGTGCTTGGATTTATTTTGGAGCTTGAAGCTTTGAGCTTCCATGGTGCTCAACAATGGCCGAATCTTGGAGGATCCAAACCAGTCCAAATCGCACAGCCCACTGCAAGATGAAGCTACTGCCGTGACTTGGAGGGAGCCAAAAACGCATCTTGTTCTTCATCCATCAAAACCGAATTCAATGTGAGTTGATTCCGCCACCTCCTTTGATGTGTTCATATGTGGTTTTTTATGCTTTGTTTGTGATCATTGGGACTTTGATTGAACTCCAACAACAACCTGGCTGATCCGTTTACAAAGACCTTATCGACTAAAGTGTTTGAAGGTCACCTAAAGGGTTTAGGAATTCATGACATGTCTCATTTACTCTAGTCCAAGTGGGAGATTGTTGGGATTTATGTCATAAAGCTTTATGTATTGTAAAACAGAATTGATCATTGTAAAAATAATAAATGCATTATTCATTTTATCAAAGTTTTTTGATTTATATTGTCCAATTGTCTTGTTAACTTTGATTACTATTGTACCTTCAGACTTAGTGTATGTTTGATGCACAAGAGGGTTTATGTCTGAAGTTAGTAATCTAAATAGTCTGTATAGAGCAAACAAAGAGGGTACTTTATTTGTGGTTTATCTATAGCTGCGGTCCATTCTATACTTGTATGGCGACCTTGATCGGGATCGTTCATGTAGTGACAAGGAATGAAGACACCTTGTATGATGAGATCATATAGGAATGGACTAAGATAAATACAAATTTCTTTTTATATCCGTTAACCGAAAAAATTCATTTCATCAAATAGATGGTCATATATGGATTCGATCTTAATCCTAGTGTACTACAAACTCCTACATGACAGGCTATGTCCATTGATTTACTATGGTGAAGTTGGTGTTGTATTCCCGACCAATAACTACGTATTTTGAGGATAAGGTTTGGTGTGTAGCTGGGAACGTTTTACATAGATATGGAATTCACTCCTTATGAGAAGTAGAATAATATCTTTTTTAAGAGTTGATTCAGGACTTGAACAATATGAGCGCTCAACTTTTCTATTACGAATAGAAAGTTTTATATTCATAATTGTTATCAATTAATTGTTCATTATAGAATCAATAGTGCTTAAGAGACAAAATATTTAGAGGGGTTTAACGGACTTTTGACCCGGCTCTATTTATGAGATATTCATGAAGGGTTATATCCATATGTAATGACTATATCGATGGACACCGAAGTTGTTCGGTTTTATTTTATCCATCTACGGTAATGAGAGTTCAACTTCGAGTTTTTAGTGAAATAACGCGGAGTTAATAATTCGTAATATTTAATTAAAGAGTTTAATTAATATTTCGGAATTATTGGAGCTCGGAACTGTAGGTCCATTTGGTCCCCGTGCTAGCTCGATTAACTGTAGCAAACCTAATATAATTAGATTGTCTAATAATATGCTCACATTATATTTATATATTATTAATGAGATTAATACTATTTATTGTCACATCTGAAAACTATGTAAAATTAGTTTAACTTAATATTTTCTAGAATTCTTTGATTATGAGAAAATCTAGTCTTGATTATGAGATAATCAAGTTAGTAATAATTATGAGATAATTACTACAATATAATTGAAGGTAATTTAATCATTATTAAGATGGTGATTTTTATTTACCTTGGAGACGAAGCCATATGGCTTGCCATGCTCTCTAATATATTAGGTGGCTTGGATACACCTAATAATTTTGTCATAGGTAATCCATTTTATGATTTGGTATGGCCTCCACATTTATGTGTTTGTCATTGAAAGAAATCATTGGATGCTTAATGATAAAGTCCATGTCTTTAACTTATCATTTCTTATGCTTTGGTATGGCATTCACATTTTTGAGTTGGCCATTGCAAGAAAGCATTAGATGCTTAATGACAAGGTTAGTTGGCTTGTGTAAGAGAATACAATCTCTACCATTTCTCTCACTTATAAGGCTAACATTTTGCATTTCATTCACACAAGTGTTGTGAGAAATAATTTGAGAGAAAATAGAGAGAGTTCAAGCATTCATAAAAGTTGTGAGAGTGTTTGAAATTCCAAAAGCCAAACACCATGGTGACATCTTAATACTCTAAATAGTTTAGAGGTTTGATCTTTGTGAGTGAAGCCCATAATTCGGTTTCTTGGTTTCGAGTCATAGTTCAAAAGATCGAGTGGTTGATCCAAGCGTTGGACACCAATGGGAGAAGTTAAAGAAAATTTTAAAGATCCATACCAGAGTCAATGTCACCATCCGTAATTTCCGTTGCGTTAAGGAAAATCTATTTCCTACACCTTGACCCTTAAATATGGATAGAAGCCAACTCTTGAATTGTCATCATTTCTTTGATGGAACTGAGTATCCTCATTGGAAGGTTTGCATGAAAGTGTTCCTCAAATCCTTAGATGAGAGGGTATGGATGTCAGTAAAATAATAGTGGAAACCTCTCATGGTCACCGTTGATGGGGTCTCTTCCCCTAAAGATAAATTGGCTTGGACAATTGAGGAGTTTAAATCGAGCAATAGGAATAACAAGACTATTAATGTCATTCATGCTGTTGTTTGCTTCACATAGTGTAGGAGAATATCTATGTGTGAGATAGTCACGAATGCATGAGACATTCTTCAGATTGTATATGAGGGAACATTGTCCATTAGAAATAATAGACTCCAATAGCTTTCTATAAGATTTGAATTAACTAGGATGAAAGAGGATGAAAATTTTGACTCATTTTATACTGAGATTAATGATATTGTTAATTTCAACTTTAACCTAGGTGAGACTATTCCTAAAAATATTATAGTTAGAAAAAACTTGGATCTCTGCCTGAAAGGATTTTACCTAAGACTACTGTCAATGGGGAAAACAAAGACTTAGATAACCTAAAATTAAAGGACATCGTAGGAAACTTTCTAGTGTATGAGAACAAACTTCATGGTTATAGAAATCCTAAGAACATAGCTATGAAAACGTGAAAGAAGTTACCCATGATTCATTTGATGATGGTGAAGATGATGCGCTCATATATGCTGATATGGCCATGTTCGGGAAAAAGTTCAAGAAATTTCTTAAGTTGAAGAAGAGTAGTTATGACACTGATAGAAGTAATGATGAGAAACCTAGAGAGAGTAGTTGTCGTAAGAGAGAGTCTATGGTGGAGAAGGTTGTAAGTGTTCCTAGAACATGCCAATGATCTCTAAGAGTGATTTGTGTGTGAATAAATCAAAGAGAGTTGCGGAATTACTCACATTGATCAGATGAATTTCAAGACTTTTCTTTGTATTTCGGAAGCTCCAAGCTTTGTGTTTGCATTCCAAACTCATGGATTGGTTTCCCTGTCACCTTTATTTGTCTATTTAAGTGCTAGCTTAATTGAATTTTACAACAAAATTCAAGAAGAAAAATGAACCAAGTTCACGCCCATTAGAGAGAAAAATGAGAGAGATGAGTGAATAGTTAGTCATACTTCCAAAGTTGACTTGCTTTTATATTTAAAGTTGGTGTGTAGGATTTGGTTTGTGTGTTTGAAAAGAAATCCAAGCTTTTTCACTCAACCAATTACCAAATTCCATCATTAGTCAAACATATTGATGTTAGTTGGTGGGCCCCACTTTAAATTCCAAATTTAAGTCGGATAATCCAACACGCAACTTCGCTCGGGCCCGGGTTCATTTATTTCAGAATTAAACGAATTTTCCGTTACGACATAATTAAATCCAATTTAATTAAATAATTATGCCTCGTAAAATTATTATTAAAGTCGCTTACGAATTAATTCCAAATTAATTCGTTTGCTTGAATTAAAATCCAATTTTAATTCCGCGTTGAAATCTAATTTCAATTAATATATCTAATATATTATTTTACCCCAATTAATTAAATAGTAAAATCTAATTTCACTATTAAATTCATTTTTTCCGATTAATTCCAAATTAATCTCGTTCTCTCTTCTTCACGAATTTAATCCCAGATAAATTCTTGACGCAATTAATCCCAGATTAATTCTTTCTCTGATAATTAATTCCCAGATTAATTATTGCCGTGATTAATTTTGTCTCTCCCAATTAATCCAAGATTAATTCTGTTCGAGTCAAATCTCATCGGTGAATCTTTGGGAAGTGACCCAAGAGATCTCTAGATATGTTGGCAGTAAATACGGTCATCAGAATATCCGAACACGTGCGTACCCGGTACCACGTTCTTACCGATTTACAAGACATGGTTGGCTTCTAGCAAAGCACCGTGCCTACCCAATTCTCCAGAAATATTCTTTAAAGGAATATATAATCTTTATCAGGCATAGTATACTAAGTATTGCGTATTACGATCCAGTATCGGATGTCACATGCTAGGCCTGGGGCTGGAATTGTGTCTGCCCCATACAAAGCATATATAGGATCAGTGGCAACTAGTCTTTATAATCGGATAATCCTGACCTAGTCATATTATCCAGATGACTGCAGTACTTAAGAGTACCAGTTCCGTATCCCTGCGTGATCATCATCTCCATATGACTGAAGTGATACTTCCATCTTGACATCACACCCAATACACTACGACTCTCAGTATACCCAGAAGAGGCGTACACAGAACCTGTTAAAGCCCCGGACGTCCAAAACCAAAGTATACTAATTGTCGCAAGTATTAGCGATGAAAGTCTCAGGTTAAGACCAAATACATCTACCCTGATTCGGATTCCCATAGACACATAGTCATACTACCAATGGGATTCCGAGGGGTCTATCCAGAGCGAAGCTGGTTCCGTATCATCGGTAAACAGAACCTCCTATCACACTTGCATAAGTATCCAATACTTAAAAATATGATAACTATGCTGTTAAGCTTCCATAACGCGCACAAGTGCGATACTAGCCTATTCCGTATTATTGATGTCCAGTCTCGATAATACTACAACTATGGATATTTAATGATTAAACCTTTCATGGATTAATACTGTATCATATCTTATTAATCTGGTACTAATCATATGTACTTTTATCATTTATATATCCAAGTAATCTAATTACAAAATGATAAAAGAGTAATTTCCTTCGTCACATAGTTAATTTTGTACAATAACACAATGTCCTTTACAAAATAGTGGTGCTATGGGTCATAATTGTCCAACAAAGGATAGCAATCCTCGAGCTATTCAATGTCACGAGTGAAGGTTTTGGGCATATTAGGTCTGAGTGTCGTATATACCTAAAGTATAAGGACAAAACGGTTAAAGCAGTCTCCTATAGTGATTCAGAATGTGACTATACTTCTTATGAGTCTCCTAAGGATAAGAATAATTTTATGACTTTTACTGCTAGTGTGACTAATGAGAGAGAGGATAAAGTTTGTGATATATATGGTTGTTCAGAATTCTCTCATGATGATTATGTAGATGTAGATTATCTTCAGGTATCGTATATTGAATTTTTAAAGAGAGCTTAGTTATCAAGAAGACAAATGCTGAGGTCAATAAGAGGTTGAGAGAAATTAAGCTAGAAAAGAATGAAGTTCAAGCCAAACTTGACAAGAGCCTTTCAGTTATTGATCACCTTAAAGAGATGAATAAATGACTAGTCGATAGAGTCAAATTATTAGAAGCAGAACTTGAGAATGATTTTTTTTTTTGGAAAAGGTTACAAGTATATTCCAAAATGGTGTTTTTTGTACAATAATACAAGGGGCATCCCCCAGGAGAGTGCTAAAGCACATAACAACAAAGCCATTAAAACAGCCAAACGGCACCCCATGAAGGGCAAAACGAGCTCCAAAGAGAGCCAAAAAAAGAATAAAATCCGAAAGCATCAAATAAAAACAAGCCCAAATATTCTATAATTTCTAATGAGACTATAAAGATAGACCACATATTAGGGATTGATATCCCTCATTGTAAGAAGAAAGGATTAGGCTTTGTTGGGTCGAGTTTTGACAAGTTATCAACCTCTAAAATTATGTTTTTCACAACTCAGTCCGAGTCTGGACATGTTAAACCGACTCCTCCCCGTGACTTAGAAAAGAAACCCATTGATGAGCGTCATGTGATCCCTCTTCTATATCCTCATTTTGTGACCCAACCTCAATCTATAAGTGGTGGGTAAACCTCGCTCTCGTCCGAGGTTTGTGCATGTTTGCCATCACTGTGGCAAGATAGAACATATTAGGGCTAAATGTTTCATATGGCACAAACAAAAGAAAAGGTCTAAGCGTGTTCCGCCTAGATTTGATTCGTCAAATCTATTCCGTCAAGTTTATGCGCTAGCTAAACAGACGAAATTCATTAGTGATAAACTTTCTTTGTTGATAAGGAGTTGTCAAGTAAAGGCGACTCCTAAGAAAGTTTGGGTGAGAAAGGATAATTCTTTCCCAATAACTTCTGAATGCTTTGATCCTAATAGGCGTGATGAGATTGCATTTCATTGTGTCTCACCGTTGATGTTGGATTCTTATTTCCCATTACATGTTTATGCGTGTGTTTTATGTGTTTGCCCAACTACATGTTTTTATTTTCACTGCATGTGGGTGTGTTTTGTTTTTGTTATATGTCCCTTGGTATATAGGATGAAAACCCAGACATAAATTTCATAGTGATTCCAAATGGATAATGACAAACCATTTTGTGTCTTTTCTTATTTTTGTGTTAAAAGAAAAATAAAAAAATTATAAAATGAAAAAGACAAAAAAGATTTTCTGACTTGAATGAACATGTAAGAGCATGTGCATGTGGTTATGGTATGTAGGATATATATTTATGAAAGTGTAATATGCTTTTATATTTCTTGATGCTATGTGTGCATGAGTGTGTATGATGGAAACCCTTAATATATATTGTGTTTGCACCTCACATACACGTTTTTATATCTTATGGCTTGGTCGCATGCATGCGTTTTTGGACTAGCAGTCTAATCTCTATCGTACTTAGATCACTAAATAGTGTGACATTTGACTAGATGACATTATATTATCTCATTGTAAAAGCAAAAAAAAAAAAGCACTTAAAATGAGTCTCAAGTGCAAAAGAGCCAATGGGCCAAATTCAAAGTGTAAGGACAAAAACCCTTCACTCGAAAGAGTTTATTTACGAGCTACTATTTAGGGGGAATATTTTAACATGCAATCAATTTTGCTTATTTTCATGTCTTAGTGGCGTTGGGTTTGAAAACCTATTTTGTGGACTTGGTTTGTCATGCGATGTGATTTATTTGGTTGTCTCCCGCTCATAAAATAAGGTCTTAAGCCTTGACTCCTTGCACACTTATTTTTTTACGCAAGTGCTTGCTATACTTCTCTGTTTACGTCATATGCATATGTGTGTTCTTGAGCATGACCAGAAATATTTCATATTATCCCGTGTCATAAACAGCTGAGTACTGACTGAGTATCAATATACTCACTTGTAATGCTATTTTGAGTCATTTTGACTTAATTTTTTAAAACTCATTGTGTGTGCTTTTAGTTATTGCATACTGTGTTTTAATTAACATACTGTATTTTTATGAGTTTTTCCTTCTACTTCCCATCTGTTATTTTAATAACTATGTTGTCATGTTAGTGGGGGAAGTAAGTTAGGTTTATAAGTAGCGTGTGTGTCTATTTTTAGTTCTCTTACATAATGTTCGATTACCTATTGTCATTTCGTGACAAAAATGTGAAGTATAATATCCAGTTTTGATATCTCATTTTAAGAGGGAGTAGAATATCTATTTTTAAATGCAAGAGACTATTCTTTCATCATTTTGTCTGCTCTTTATATTCTCTATGCTTTTCACGGTATATTGTTATTTGTGGATGTTTCAGGTGAGCAGATTAGTGGTTGTGGTGACATTGACTTCAAGACTATTTGGTTAGGTATTAGATCGAGTCATATTGTAATAAATCACTATCTTGATGGTTGATAGTTGGCTACGTTATTTTTGCATCTTTTACCATAATCTTTATATTAGGTGTTTCGTCACACAATACCAAAGTGAGAGATTGTTAGTTCCATATGTGTTGGCAACTTCAGTAACAAAATAAGTACTTGGTTATAATGAGTCTTGAAGATCTTGAAGTAATTGGATAAGTATTTAGACAATATCATATGGAGATATCGGAATAATGTTCACTCGTTTGGATATTCCAGAAGATTTAGAGCTCCGATTGACATAAGGTTAATGTCATTGGAAAGTAGACTCGAAAACGATCGCTTACATATAAAGATCACATGATTTGGCCAAGGTACAAGAAAGTTAAAAGCATTTTAAGTTGCACCTCAAAACCAATCTACGACGTGCGTTCGCGTTGCGTTCGTCTGAGCGTTCTAACGCCCGGAGGCAGAAACTTTACGTTTGAGGCGCCTGTGCCTTAGTGGGTTATTTTGGTCGTTTTTTAAGGTAGTTTTACATAAGGAAAACCCTACATTTACCTTATCTATTTAAACAAACACTTAGCCACTTTATCTAAATGAAGAAACATTATTCTGAGAGCTACAATATACTTTGTTTCTTCCTTCTTGACAATCAACTTAGAAGACTTCATTGATTTCCTTGTCTTCTTTATTTTTATAAGATTGTTCTTTGGTAACCATCAATACAAAAAACACAACCCTAACTCAATTTCATAAGCCTTGAGAGTTATCAAGAAGGAAGATTGGTAGTCAGAGTTTTGGCGTTGTGAGTTAGTAGGGTTGATCAGAATTCACGTAGAGACTTCAGAGGTTCTGAAGAAGGCTGCTTGGTGTGGGTTCGAAGAGTTCTTCGAGTTATTACAGTTTAGAGGTATTCAAGTCAGTGAAGTTGTCACCATAGATCATATATCATCGCTGTAAGTTTTTTCTATTATACTGGATTGCGGTGGTACTCTATACCCGAAGTGGTTTTTTACTCACATTTGTGTTGATTCTCTTTATTGCATTGATATTTACTTTATTTTACATCTGCTTAAAATTAAGGGTGCTTCTTGATTCAAACCATAATTATTCTACATTTAACTTGTCTTAGATAGAGTAGTATTTCGCATAGGGTCAAAACCTTGGGACAAAATTAGATTTTCAATATTTATCGGCCACTAGTAGTCTGCTCCACAAAAAGTAATTATATTCAAAATTTAACTACTCTTTTCTTTTCTTTGTTTTTTTTTTCTACCTCTTGGAGAGCCAAGGACCTCAATCGTTAGTTCCGGGTCACTGGTCATTATGCCAAGAAGCCATTCCTTGACACGTTTATAAGGGAGATAAAAAAAAATAGTGCAATATTAAATTCCAATAAACTTATTCAAATATAAACTATCTTAGTTCTCACGGTTAAGGCCACACCAGCAAGCCCTATAAATAAAAATAGCAGACTAGATTCTCTTTGTTGCATATCACACTATTAGCTCATGGCAACCATAATCAAATCTCTCAGCTTGTTTCTGATTCTTCTTCCATTAAGTTTTAGTTTCTTTGAGACACAAGCGAACCGTCCCTTCAAAATATTGATGCCAAAGAAATCTCTTAGTAAAGGGCTTGAGGGTTTCTTTGATGGGTTATCTCTTGGAGCAATCAAGAAATCTGGGCCGAGTCCCGGTGTCGGACACAATCACACCGGCGGGAATACTCTCGGGGACATGAAAGAGTCCGGTCCGAGCCCCGGCAAAGGACACAAGTGACCCTAATTGTTCTTGCAAACTCTCTGATGTTTAGTCTTTTTGTTCATTTATTCATCTGTTGCAAATAGCTATAGAAGCAGTCTAGCTCTCTTTCTCTGATCTTTTTCCGGAAATATATTTCTTTTGGGGCATAACTACAGCACCCTGGTATTCATATTGGAATTGTAGTAGAAATGTCACCATTGAATTTGAAATGGAGCTGTTGAATTTGAAATTTTTACCATTAAAAATGAAATTTTTGTGTATCAATTTCAATTTCAAAGATTAAAATTTCAAAATTAATTAGCCGTTTCGAATTTAATGATTCAGATTTCAATTTTGATAACCCGATATGAGTACGAGATCGTAGATTAGCAAATTCTCTTTTGGGAACATAGCCTTTGTCCAACGTCAATGCTTAGAGACACTATCAAAGGCAGGTCTTATGATATTATATCTTCTACTTATAATGTCAAACTAATTCATCATTTACATATTATACTTCAATTTTTTATTAATTGATATCCTTTGTTTTCATTATGCCTTATGGGAATGGTATTGCTATCGACTACAATTTTATAAATCACTTCATGCGATGCGAGTGTTTCTTTAATTAATTGAATGTAAAATGTTTCTTCAGGTAGTTAGGCATTTGTGGGACCAACTTTTTACAAGCATCAAGAGCAAAAAGTAAAAATAAAAAAAAAATTAAAATACATATAAAAAAGAAACAAAATCATGCTAACTTTAATTATATATTCCTCTCCAATTAAATTTATTTTTTATTTTTTATTTTTTAAGAAAAAGAATGAAAATGGACAATAGAAGATGGAAAAAAGTAAAACAACAAAAAGCAGACAAAAAAATATAAAATAATAACAGAAATATAAATATTTAGTATAGATTATGGAATTATATAATTAAACTCATGTGATATTATTGTGCCATTGTCATATATAGTCCATATTATTTATTGTTATTATATGGACGTTTGTGTTTTTTTATAACACTCAACTATAAACATAATGTTAACTGGAAAATAATTACTAAAGGATAAAGAGGCATGACGTCATTCAGGACGAAGAATGTAGAAGGAATAGACTCAGGATGATGCAATCCAGGACGATTCGACTAATGTGTAAAAATTATGAAGGACAAAGAAAGAACCTTCCAACAAGTGAAGAACGATGAAAGAAGAACGAATATGCGAATGTGTCTTGCAGTTACGATTAGGCCCATGACTTAACGGTTATTGCACATTTTGGCAGTAATCCCCACGATATATCGGTCATTAGAGCACACGACCCAAGAGTTGCATGTACGACCCAACAGTTACATGTACGACCCAGCAGCTTCACGCATGACCCAGCAGTTGCACACATGACCCAGCAGTTGCACGCATGATCTAGCAGTTACGCGCGAGTAGGAGAAATGGGGGTTTAATGGGCCGAAGAAAGCGAAACCGCTTGAGCAATTAGCGAGACTTTACACGATAAAGAGCTCAGGCGTAAGAAAGAAAAAAAAAAAGACAAAAAAGACTCAAAATGAGCAAGTAGTTTAAATTTAATGTATTTCTTAGCTTGTAATCTTTAGGGCTGTAATCTGTGTGCTTGCGCCCCTTGGAGGCATTTTCTTGGAATCAAACACCCATTTTCTGGGACTTTGTCTCAGGAGGTTTGGAACCTTACACGCGTACTAACAAAAAATAGTGCAAACAGTTTTTGGAGTGGGAGAAGTTGGTGCAAGAAGTGAAGATGCCTCCGAAAAAGAATGTTTAGACTGGTTCGAGTACAGAGGAAGGGGGATTGGAGCAAACCAACCAAACTCACGTTCCGACTATAGTGGGCCATTTTGAGGGTTTAGCAGAAGCAAGCCGTTATGACACTATGAGGGAGTTCAATCCTAACGTGATGCACGCCTTGTTTGGCGAATTCACCCAGGACGTAGTCGAACATGATATACTTCAAAATACTCATGTTATAGATAAATTCATTTCGACTAGCAATTCACATTATGAAAATATGGCCAAACATATGAGTTCATTAAACGAGCTAAGGGTTAAATGCGCAAACAAGGGGGTAATCCCATCTGAGATCTCACCTCTTCGTGCGATAGACGTGAGAAGCAATCCTGAGCAAGATTGAGGGACTCGAAAGGAGGCTGGACCAAGCAGTGTTCCTCCTCCACAAGTGATTGCTACCCCAACAATGTCTCGCGGAGGGACAAACCCAGTTTGTTTTGGCTCACACCTAGGGCCAAACATGACATAACATGAGGTAGTGTTGCACCAAGGTTTACAAGGACAAGGTCAAGACCATGCCCCATTTGTGAGGGGACCACAACCACCACCAGTAGGGGTGTCATTCAATGGCAATGATATATTAAGAGAACAAATAACCGAGATTCTCTAAAATCAATTCGGTTTGGGAGTGAGGCTAATTCGGGCAAGATATTAGAAATCGTATCCGGATTGGATTGATTTAGCGTATCCGTGGCCCCAGAACTATAAGGTACCAGAATTCTCTTCGTTTACAGGATCTGGGGAAGTTTCCACTATATAGCATAAATGGCGATTTACTCTTTAGTGTGGAGAGACAAACGATTTTCATAAGCTGAGATTATTCCATAGTTCATTGTCAGGAATAGCTTTTTCTTGGTATATCAGCTTATCGCCCAATTCGGTGGAGAATTGGTTCCAAATGGAACAATTGTTCCATGCGTAGTTCTATAAAACCGAGTCCAAAGTTACCCGGCTGATTTGGAAATTTAAGACAATTGCTAGGTGAGTGGGCCGAAACGTTTTTGCAAAGATTTAAAGCGGCTCGAAGCCGATACTACATACCTTTGCTAGAAAAAGAATTTGAAAAATCGCTCAAAGTTATCTTAAATTTGACTTAAAAAGAAATTCCAAGATCGAGAGTTTTGGGACCTCCTCCAGCTCACTACTAACATATTTAGATACGAGCGATTGTTGAGGGAAGAAAATCAAATGAAAAATACTAGTAAAGGAACTTATTATAGGAATACAAACTACGAAGTAGGGGAAATGAACGTTGAATCGGCCGACCTATACCTATCCGAATTAATTAAGAGGAATTCATATGTCTGTAAGGCGTGGGCTGAACCACGTCCAGAGGCACATAAAAAAATTAGGATTTTTTTCTTTTGACGTCACTAAATTAGATGCCATATTTGATCAATTATATAAGGATAAAAATATTAAATTAAGCGACCGTCATAAATTGCCAAGCCCCAAGCAAGTTAGCGGTAAAAAATATTATAAATGGCATAATATATGGTCTCACTCAACTAACAGTTGCCTTGTATTTCAGAATGCGTTACAGGATGCCATAGAGTCTAGATGAAGAACGTTCGAAAAAAAGACAAGATGGTTGTGGACAAGAACTTGTTCCCTAAACCGTTGGAAATGAATATGATTAACTCTGACCTAACTAAAATGAATTTTCCAAAATTTAAGCTGGTCTTAGATGAAGATCAGAATGATCAACGCCCTAGTGCCCTTGATAGGATATAGTTGCACCAAGAAGGAAAGAGGTCCACAAAATTTGTGTATTCGCTGTCAGAACAGTATAGAATAGATGGAAAAACTGAAAAAAACTTGTAAAAGGGCTCCACCGAAAATGAAGCCGGCAACATGGCGTCTGAAAACCTTTGCACCAAGGTTCTATGGAGAACACTTAAACTTCGTTCAGAATGTTAGGACTTTTAGGCCGAAGTTTCAACGGCCCAATGTTTGGCATTCGTATAACCAGCAAAGAGAGAACTATGTTCCTGTGGACGAGATGACAAGGACGCAGTTGAGATGACATCAAAAGAATTATGGCCGGATGATGCGCCAGCGGTGTGAGGTGAAGGCTCACATTGGTTATGAAAAGCAAGGCTATGTCTTCGTAACTAACACCAATATGAAGGGGAAAATAGCTATGGAGGCCAAAGATATTGGTGGCAAAGAAGGAATTAATCAGAGATGCAAAGACCAAACCAAGTTTGACCGATGGAAGAAGCGTGATGAATTGACGATGAAAAACCACCCATTGTTATTCAGTTTGGCAACATTCCATCGGTTGTGGCTAATCACTATTTTCTATTTGAGACGTCTACGATAGTGAAGAGTTATGAGTTGCAAAGCTTACCACGGAAAGTAGGGAGGTTTAAGATAACGAGGTGACGGATGTAGAAGAAGAAATAGATGTTCGCGCTAAAGCGCAAAGAAGGGGAATAACATAAAGTCGGCTTCTTAACGAATTATATGAAGCCGGAAATCCAACCGTGGGGACAATGAGGGAAGACTTGGGTCGGTCCCCATATCTTGTACTATATAGAAAACCCAAGTTAAAATGGATCGTGACCAGAGTAGAGAAACATAGGATATTTGCCAGCAAGACTGGTGACGCATCATCCAGTGGCTCGGCCACATTGCCACATTCCAGATGGAATTCAAAGGAGGATTCACCTCAAAAGGTTGTTAGTGGTGGACGAGTAAGGGAAATAGTAGTACCTGGGAAAGTAAAGTTTCCAAAACCTCCGCAGCAAATGACAAAGCATCTCCGACCACTGTATGTAAAGTTAAAGGCAAATGGAATACCAGTCACCAAAGTGTTGATCGACAACGGGACGACCATTAATACCATCCCAATTTAGATGTTGGGACGATTAGTGAAGTCAGAGGCCGATCACATCCCTACAGAAGTAGTTCTCACAAGCTTCAATTGGGGGCAACAAAGGCTAAATGAGTCATCCCATTAGACCTACAAGTAGGGAGCACCACTAAGACAATGGTTTTTTTGTCATAGATGGACCGACCACATATAACATGCTCTTGGGACGAGATTGGATCCACAACAGCCGATGTATACCTTCTTCTCTCCATCAATGTTTAGTTTTATGGAATCAGAAAGACGAGGTCGAAGTGGTGCATGCTAACAATAGACCTTTCACGGCCGAAACAAATTCAGCAGAATATTTCATATATGAAGGAAATTACGGGCTAGTCAGAATGTCAGACGAAATGGGGAATACGTCCGTAGTGGCCCAAAATGATGAGTCATACACCGTGGATTATTGAACGACTTATTGAAGAAAATAAGGCCAACCATAATGGTCTTCGAGAGGCCAATATATGGCCATGAAGCCAGTAAGTCTAATGAGAAGGGTGAACAGATTAAAGAAAAATCCACACTCGCGGCTACCAAAACCAACATAATAGCTTATGTTCGGGAACAGGTAGTCCAACTCGATGCCTAGGACACAATCTCGGCCTTAAAAGGAAAATTGATAACTCATCAGGTAGAAGATAGAATAAGAGAAGCATACGGGGTGGATTGTTTGGATAAACGACCAAAGGAATTGGATGAGCAACCAGGGGAAGAAAATAAGGATCTAGAGTGCATTCTAAGTGGACATCAGAAGACGAGCATTATGAAGGAACAAGATGTTTTAGAGGAAGTGGACTTGCGAGATGAAGGCGAAAAGTGCAGTACATATATCAGCGATAAACTTGATGTCCAGGTACGCAAAGAACTACTTTTTGTCCTAAAATGTTATAGAGATTGCTTTGCTTGGGACTATGAGAAAATGCATGATTTAGATAAAACTTTAGTAGAGCACAGACTGCCCATTATGCCAAACTACAAACCATATAAACAACCTCCCATGAAGTTTGCACCCAATTACTTGCCTGAAAATAAGAAAAAAGTTGAACGTCTATTAAAGGAAAATCCATTAGGACAATCAGATATGTAGAATGGTTATCGAATATTGTCCCAGTCATGAAGAAAAATAGAAAATTGAGAATCTGCATAGACTTTAGAAATTTAAACTTGGCAATGCCAAAAGATCAATATCATATGCCTACGGTAGATTCTTAATAGACTCCACCATGGGATACCAAGTGTATTCCTTCATGGATGGGTATGCGGGGTAAAACAAATTTATATTGCCGAGGATGATGTTCATAAAATGGCTTTTAGATGCCCAAAGTCTTTGGGATGTTATGAGTGGGTAGTGATGTCATTCGGTCTAAAAAACACCGGGGCCACTTACCAATGAGCTAAGAACTTAATCTTTCATGACATGATTAACAATTTTGTAGAAGTTTATGTGGACGATATAGTAGCTAATTCTATGGCCATCGACGAATATTTTAACCATTTAAGAATGGTTTTTAGCGGATGCGGAAGTTCAAACTAAAATTAAACCCTGCCAAGTACATTTTCGGGGTTAGCACTGGGAACTTTCTAGGTTTTCTAGTCCATCAAAGGGGAATTGAAATCGATGAAAATAAATCTCGAGCGATCATGGAGGCCAAACCTCCCAAAAACAAGAAAGAGTTGCAAAGGTTCATAGGGTAAATTAAATTTTTAAGGAGATTTATTCATAATTGTGCAGGTAAAACTAAAGCCTTCTCATCTCTACTGAGGCTAAAAGAAAATGATGATGATTTCATCTGGACAGAAGAGCATCAACGAGCCTTCGAGAGCCTAAAAAACTATTTAACGAAGCTGCCAGTGATGGTACCTCCCCTGTCAGGACAGCCAATGAAGCTATACATATCTGCTGAGGAGCAGTTTGTAGCCGGAATGATCACGCAGGACGATAACATGAGAGTAGAAATAACCATTTATTATCTCAGCAGACATTTGTTGAAATATGAATGCAATTATTCTCCAATGGAGAAATTGTGTTTGGTTTTGTATTTTACATGCACTAAATTACGAGCCTATCTTAGGCCGACTACTGTGTATCTAGTTACAAAAATCAATATAGTAAAATAAATGTTCTCTCGTCCAATTCTGCATCAAAGGGTAAGTTTTTGGTCTTTTTCATTATCGAAGTTCGAAATACGACACGAACCCCAAAAGGCTATAAAAAACCAAGCCCTTGTTGATTTTTTAGATGATCGCCCTTGTTTGAGCATAACTAAAGAAATTGAAATGGAAATATGCGAATACAGCTTAAAACCATGGATGATGTACTTCGACAGGTCTAGCACATTGAAGGGGGGCAGGAATAAGAATCGTCCTTGTCAGTCATTTAGGAGAAAGATTTAATTTCATCGTCATATTGGACGAATGTTGTACCAATAATCAGTCCGAATATGAGGCTTTAATATTTGGGTTAGAAATACTCATTGATATGGGAGTGAAAAATGTGTCTATTGATGAACGAATTCCTCAAGGGCCTCCAAGTCCATGGTTGTTCCGAGGATTATGATGGTTGAGACGGAGAGGAGTCCAGCCGATCAAGACGATCCAAAATATCCTGGACTGATTGTATGAACGGATCGGGCACCTATTTATAAAAAAATGGTTAGTAATGAAAGTCGGGGTAGTTATACGAAGGGAAGAAAAGTACTCACAGCTTCGGGCACAAAGCTTGAACTTGAAGGCTTGTCCGCAGCCGCCATAGGAACATCACTATGGGATGTGTAGAGTCTGGAATAAGAGATGATGGCGGAGAAATATGAGATGTTGGCCGAGGAGATGATGGCGTAGAAATAGGATAAGTTGGCTGAAGATCACAGTCGGGTGAAGGAGACCGATGCATTGGAGGATTGAAGGGAACACCATAATAGCTTGGTCCACCCGATGACTGGGTTTCTGTAGAAGAGTCAGAATCAGAAGAATCAGTAACATTTATAACTTCAATATCCTCATATATTCGTCTGACCATATCTGCCTTTAGAAGGGACATGGCCTCTTCCAACATATCCAATTCGGCCAGACTAAATAGGCCATTGATGTCCCTATAACATCCCACAATCTCTGAGGTAATCCACCTATGAATCAAGGGGACGACCAGCTTAGGATGGAACTGAGAAGGCTCATCGTCCGACTTTTGCAGAAGTTGGATGAGAGCGTGCAATTGACGATATTCAAAAAAGGGATCGTCCATTAGGATCTCCTCTATGCGCGGGTCCCTACTCCACAATACTATATTTAACCCCGTACCTTGGGGATCCATATTGACAGTTGGGCATTCAGCAGCCTCACCCTCCTCTGAGGGGTGTTGAATGATCGGAACTTCGGGGGATGAGGCTTGAGCCGACGCAGCCATGTCTGACGATTGCTTGGTCCTGGAGACCTACACAAGGAAACAATAACGAAAAGTTAAAAACAAGAAGAGAGAGAGAGAGGGAAAGCATACCTTAGCTCGGCTGCGCAACACAGGCTCATCTGAATCAGAACCATGAGCGGGGAAGCATGCTTCCTTTTGATAGGGGGTTTAGAATTTTCCTTATTCGACCTGGACTTCTCATCGGGTTTCTTCAGCCCAGCTTATTCAAAAGATTTAGAGGAAAATGGAATGCTAGGAAAGGCAGCGCATGAAGGCAAGGAAAAAAGCCTTTCATGGCTGGCTGGCCAAAAACGGTCAAAGAAAGGATGGACAGATGTACAAGGGGAGGGAGAAAGAGTCACAAGAAAAAGAAGATAATAATGTTAGCACCTCGGACAAGCATTGGTCAATATCCAAGAGTGAAAGAACTTTGAATTGCTTTGCTGGAGAATAGAGAGAGTAGAATAATAGAAGGGGCCATCCTTGGACAAGGCCAAATTGACGAGCGATGAAGTTGGGAGAATACACTTCTACCCCAGCCTTGCCATTAGCCCTAGTCAAGATATTGTGAATCAAATCCTGAGTACATAAAAAATTACGCCAGATACGATTAACTGATTCATCTCCATCAGACTCTGGAAGCTCATTAACGAAGGAGGGGCTGTCGCCCAATGAAAAAGGGAAAAAAAGAGAAGGTGTAGACCTTACATTTTTGCATGAGCCCAATGATGAACCTCGTATGGAGGCATTATTATCTGAAAAGTTACAGATGTCGTGGGAAACGAATACCGAAAGGAAAGAAAAACTCTGAAATTAGCACCTCATTGGATTCAGACTCACTAGCCAGCCTCGGATTAGCTCAGTCAGTTTCTGTTAAAACCTTAGCCTCGACCCAAAACCCCTGCAATGCATGAAAGCCCATACAATCCATGCCCACGCCAAACAAACACAAAGCCCATGCACCACACGTCCAAGGCCTAAAAAGACACCATGCACGCCTAAAAGAAGAAAACCCCATGCAATTCACATGTGTAAATCCCCTCAAATCACTTTCAAATTTAATAAAGATTTGAAATCCCATGCAAAACACATGCTCAAATTCCCTCATCAAGACTTTCCAATTAAAAAGATTTGAGATCTCCATCACCAAATTTGTTAGATTATTTTCCAAAATAATTTTACATGATTTGTTTCCTTGTTTAGAGAACCCTCTAAATTATTATAAAAGAGAGCCCAAATAATCAAAGTGAGGAGGCTTACAGATAGGGCAACACACAAAACAAAAACCCTAGGGACTCTCTTTTTCTTCTTCTTCAAACGGCAACAACACAAAGAATACAAAGCCAAAGCCAAAACACACACCACAAACAAAAAAACCTCACCTTGGACCGAAACCAAACAACAAAAAAACAAAACCGACCAAGAAATCACCCAAAAAAAGCCACTAAAATAGCCCACCAGCAACCAGCAAACAACACCAAAAAAGCCACCGAAACAACGACCACCAACCAGAAAATAGCACCAAAAAGCTACCAAAACAATGACCAAACCGACCAGCAAACAGCATCAAAAAAGCCACCAAAACAACGACCAAACCAACCAGCAAACAACACCAAAAAAACCACCAAAACAACGACCAAACCAACCAGCAAACAGCACCAAAAACCCCAAAAATAGTGACCAAATTCGAGAAAACTGTGAGCCAAAAACAACAAGAAAAATCGTGAAAACAACCAGTCAAAATAGTAAGAAAAACAGTGAAAACAACCAGCCAAAACAGTAAGAAAAGCAACCAAAACAGCAGTCCAAAAATAACAGAAATAGTAGCCCAGAAACAACCAAGTAGCTGCCCAAAAATGACCAAAAACAGCAACCAGAAAACAGTAAAACAACAAGCAGAAATAGTGAAATAGCGAACCAAAAAACAGAAACCTTGAAACCAAGCTTCAATCCTCCCGGCAACGGCCTAACGCACCTCCGAGAAAGCAACTTAAAAGGTAAGACCTGAGGGCATCCTTACCAGATTTATTTTCATAGTTCTGGACGCTGCATGCCTGGCTGGACGTGAAATATGTTCAGCCGGGTATGCGAAGTCCTACATCAAAGACGACCAAAATTCTAGTCACATTATTTATTTTATTCTTCGGCATTTTATTATTTAATTTTTTTTTTCTATTTAGTGTTTTTTATCTTTTTATTTATTTATTCACTTTCATCGTAACTTTATTATTTCGCATTTAGTTTGTTATTTATCTTTTTTGTCTATTTATTGTTATTTTATTATTTCTCTTTTACTTTATTCGTTCATGTTAGTGATTATCCGCATATGCATTGTTATATTATTATTTTTATTCACAATGCATTAATGTTTATGTGTGTTATTATCCCTTGTGGTATATCGCTTGGAAACCTAGACGTAAATTCCGTAGCTGAATCCAAATGGACGGTAGTGCGGTCTGTACTTAGGATCCAACTACACGTACCACTCGGGAAATACTCATATATGCATGATTAACCCCCATTTTGTTTACTATTTATTTATTGACGCTTTATTTACTTTTGATTATTATGATTCTTGTTATCGTACCTTGTATTTCTTAATTTAATTTGTTTTTTTTATATTAATATTTATGGGTGTGCAAATTTGTGTGTTTATTTGAATTATCTTGCATGAACTGCATAAGACCTGACTATACCATTGTGTGAACTCGTCACATTATACTAGCATAAGGGACCATTCCGAACCCAATGGTTTGAGGTCTTCCATTGCGAGGGGTGAGTGCGGCCTTGAATTTTTTCCCAGTTCACACTGGGTGGCGACTCCTTTATTCTCTGGTTTAGTCCCACGCGGGCTACTCCGTACTCTCTACGGGCTGCGAGCCCTATAGTGTCCTAGTCGCCGAACATCATAGAAATAACAGTAAACCCCGCTTCGCTCCTACAGAAGGGAATATCTGGGCCAGTGGAGCTGTAGAGCCCTATAGTGTCCTAGTCGCCGAACATCATAGAAATAATAGTAAACCCCGCTTCGCTCCTACAGAAGGGAATATCTGGGCCAGTGGAGTTGTAGTAATGGCTTCATCATCAACAAAAATGGGTCCAAGAGTGCATAATTCATGGATTTCGTCAAGATTGTTGACCCTAAAGACACCAACCAAAGGGTCGTCTAAGGCAGCCTGCTAATCTTTGAAGGTCAAGGTAGTGTTCTTTTTGGGAGCAAAGGAAGAAGACACCATAGCAAGTAAGTTGAGGTAAGAAAGCAGTGAAAAGGAAGGAGAGAAGTAAAACAGTGAAAAGAGAGGATTTGGGGTTTATATGGTCAGAATAAAAGTTCACCATAGGACATGTGGCGTGATCTAATTCGTGGTAGACAAAAGAGTTGAAAAACGATGAGGCATTATCACACGCCACGAGGGAGATGTGACGGAAAAACAGCACATTAATTAGCTCAATGATGGCATCCAGATAAGACGTGATAGGATAAGTCGCACATTAATTAAGGAAACGATGGATTCGCATTGGTAATGTAAACAACAGGTCTTGAGACGCACAAATAGCGACAGGAAATGAGAGCGAACAATCAATATACCAAACCATTAAGGCGATCAGTAATGCGGCCCCAGCTCTAAATGTGTAACTAAGAAATACTACCTCAATCTCATCGTAACTAAGAAATACTACCTTAATCTCATCGTTCAATTCGATCAAGGTGTATTTGGGGGGGGAATTGTTAATAGGAAATAATTAATAAAGGACGAAGAGGCATGGCATCATTCGGGATGAAGAATGAAGAAGGAATAGACTCAGGACGATGCAACCCAGAACGATTCGGCCAATGTGTAAAAATTATGAAGGACGAAGAAAGAACCTCCGAACAAGTGAAGAACGATGAAATAAGAACGAATATACGAAGGTGTCTTGCAGTTACGATTAGGCCCACGACCTAACGGTTACTGCACAGTCTGGCAGTAATCCCCATGATCTAGCAGATATTAGAGCACAAGACCCATTAGTTGCATGAACGACCCAACAGTTACATGCATGACCCAACAGTTGCACGCATAACCCAGTAGTTGCACGCATGACCCATTAGTTGCACGCATGACCCAGCAGTTGCACGCATGACTCAGCAGTTGCACGTATGATCTAACAGTTACGCGCGAGTAGAAGATGTGGGGGTTTAATGGGCCGAAGAAAGCAAAACCGCTTGAACGATTAGCGGGACTTTACAGTCTAAAGGGCTCAGGTGTAGGAAAGGGAAAAAAAGACAAAAAAGACTCAAAATGAACAAGTAGTTTAAATTTAAAGTATTTCTTTGCTTTGTAATCTTAAGGGCTTTAATCTGTGTTGGGTTCTCTAAGTTCTTGCCAAAGATCTATTTAAGCATAAAACATGTGAATACTCTAAGTAAGATAGCGGAAAAATACTTACAACGATCGGATAAGTGGATGTAGGAAAGTTCAAAATTTTCCTATTTGAGAAGTGCTCCAAGATCTTCTCTTTGATTGTATTTAGAGCTCCAAGCTTGGTGAATGAATTCCAAACTCAAAGGATGTTTCCCTATCACCTTTGTAAACTCTTTAAGTGCTAGCTAAAGAAGAAAATTGCAACAAAATTCTCCCCTTATGTCTTTGTGGTTCTCGACAATTGAGAGAAAAAAGAGAGGGAGAGTCATGCCCAAGTTAAAGAGAAGAGAGTGATGTGTGTTGACTTTTTTTGATTTTCAAAAAATTAAAAGACATAAACCAAATGTCAAAAGTTGGTATAAAAGTCTCTCACAAATCAAGGTTGAGTATTTTACAAGCAATCACCAACAACTAACAACTTCCATCAAGCAAAAGTTTGGTAAAGTTGACTAGGTGATGAGACTTTTGGGCCCCACTATAAATTCAAAATCCGAGTGGGCCCGCAAAACACATATCGGGCTCGGGTTCGTTAATTCCGAATTAACGAATTTTCAGTGCAACTAAATTAAATCAAATTTAATTAAATAATAATGCATCGCAAAATTATTACGAAAGTCACTCGCGAATTAATTCTAAATTAATTTGTTCGCCCGAATTAAAATCCAATTTTAATTCCGTTATGAAATCTAATTTCATATATATATCGAATATATTATTTAATCGATTAATTCCAATTAATCGTCCTCTCTCTCTTCTAATTGAATTTTATCCCAGATAAGTTCTCGCCGTAATTAATCCTAGATTAATTTTCTCTCTCACATAATTAATCCCAGATTAATTCTGTTCGCGTCATACGTCATCGGTGAATCTTCGGGAAGCGACCCATGAGATCTCTGGATATGTTGGCAGTAAATCCGATCGTCGGATTATCCGAACACATGCGTACCCCGTACCATGTTCTTATCGATTTACAAGACATGGTTGGCTTCTAGCAAAGCGCCGTGCCTACCCAATTCTCCAGAAATAATCTTTAAGGAATATATAATCTTTGTCAGGCATAGTATACATAGTATTACGTATTGCGATCCAGTATCTGATGTCACATGCAAGGCCTGGGGCTGGAATAGTGTCGGCCCCGTACGAAGCATATATCAGATCACAATCAACTAGTCTCTATAATCGGATAATCATGACCTTGTCATATTATCTCGATAGTTGCAACATAATAGAGTACCAGTTTTGTATCCCTACATGATCATCATCTCCATATGACTGAAGTGATACTTCAATCTTGACATCATACCCAATACACTACGATTCTCAATAAACCCAGAAGAGGCGTACACAGAACCTGTTATAGCCCCGGACGACCAAAACCAAAGCGTATTGATTGTCATAAGTATTAGCGATGCAAGTCTCAGGTTAAGACCAAATACACCTAGCCTGATTCAGATTCCCATAGACACATAGTCATACTACTAATGGGATTCCGAGGTGTCTATCCAGAGCGAAGCTATTTCCGTACCATCGGCAAACACAACCTCCTATCACATTTGTGTTGAATTTTTCTAAGGTCCCAAGATCAAACAAGACATGAAAACATGCGTGAATACACCAATGAAGATAGCGGAATACTTACATTGATCGGTTATGTCGATTTGAAGACGAATCAAGGCCAAAAACGTACTGCCTTGCTCACGCCACTGCAACCAGTCCATGCTCACTGTCTTGGCAGTTTCGGGTCTCAAAACGAAGCTCCAAACTCCATCGGATGAGTCCCGCCTCATGGTCGAACCTCCCCACCACCTTCGCAAGACTTGTAAGTGTGCTAGCACTTGATTTCTCACCATGAGAAACCACTCTTGCTTCCCTTATTCACGCCCAAACTGGTTCAAAACCAGTGAGCAAACCTTCTGTTTTGCGTGAGAGGAAGAGAGAATTTTGAGAGAGATAAAATTGTGTTAAGTTATTAAAATGATTTACCAAAAATCAATTTATATTTATGCCATAATATTTATTAAATTAATAATAAAATTATGACACAAAGCATGCAATGGCTTAGAGTGTCAAACACTCAAACTCCATGCAATGACATTGAGTGCAATGTACACAATCTACATGCAATGCATTAGAATGACATGTGTCATCTGGGCCCCACACGTTTCCAAATGAAAGTGGGCCCACGTGCACTCACGCGTTCGGGTTCGATATTTCCGAAATACCGAGCTTACGTCGCGACGTTAATTCAATCGAATAATTGTGGCTACCGAAATTATTATTTACGTCGCTAACGAATTAATTCTAAATTGACTCGTTTGCCCGAATTAAAATCTAATTTTAATTCCGCGTCGAAATCTAATTTCGTTTAATATATCGAATATATTAATACATCGATTAATTCCGAATTAATCGTTCTCTCTCTTTAGACGACATTTTATCCCGGATAAAATATCTCCGTTATTAATCCTAGATTAATTTTCTCTCTCTTCTGTATAATCCCAGATTATTCAAGAGTGCGAGTTGTGCGTCATCGGTGGATTATCGGGAAGCGACCCATGAGATCTCCGGATAATCTGGCAGTAAATACGGTCGTCGGAGTATCCGAATCACGTACGTACCAAGTACTACGTTCTACCGACTTACGAGACAAGGTCGACTCCTAGCAAAGCACCAAGTCTACCCAATTCTCCGGACATATCCATTTAAGAATATTAAGATCTGTATCAAGCGTAGTATACTAATGTATTGTGCATATCGGTCCAGTATCGGATAGTCACGTGCTAGGGCTGGGGCTGGATAAGTGTCTGCCCCGTCCGAAACACATATCGGATGTCTGGTAACTAGTCTCTATAATCGGATATTCATGACCTGGTCATAATATCACGATTGGATGCGCATCACTTAAGAGCACTAATACCGTATCCTGCGTGACATCATCTCCAATATGACTGAAGTGATACTTCCGTCTCGACATCACACCCAATACACTACGACTCTCTGATAAACCCAGAAGTGGTGTACGCAAAACCGGTTAAAGCCCTGTACCACCAAGACCAAAGTCTACCGATTATCGCAAGTATTAGCGATGCAAGTCTCAGGTTAAGACTATACACACCTACCTTGATTTCGGCCTCCCATAGACACATAGTCATAATACCAATGGGATTCCGAGGGGTCTATCCAGAGCGAAGCTGTTTCCCGTACCATCGGTGAAACACGACCTCCTATCGCACTTGCATAAGTATCCAATACTTATATATATGAGAACTATGTCGTTGTGCCCTCACAACGCACACAAGTGCAATACTAGCCTATTCCGCATTATCGATGTCCAGTCTCGATAATACTACGGCTAGGGATATTAATGATTAATCCTTCGTGGACTGATACTGTCTCATATCATCTCAATCCAGGAACTAATCATAGGGACCTCTCTTCATTTATATATCTATGGTGATCTAATCACAAATGACGAGAGTGCAATTTCCTTGTTACATAGTTAATTTGCTACAATAACACAATGATCTGTGCAAATAGTGACGCTATGGGTCATTTTGTCCAACAACTTGCATAAGTATCCAATACTTAAATATATGAGAATTATGTTGTTACACTTCCATAACACGCACAAGTGCAATACTAGTCTATTCTGTATTATCGATGTCCAGTCTCGATAATACTACGACTAGAGATATTTAATGATTAAACTTTCGTGGATTGATACTATCTCATATTTTATAATCTGAAACTAATCATAAGGACTTTTATCATTTATATATAATCAAGTAATCTAATTACAAAATGATAAAAAAAGATTTCCATTGTCACAAAGTTAATTTGTACAAAAACCACAATGTCTTTTACAAATAGTGACGATATGGGTCATAATTGTCCAACAATCTCCCACTTGGCCTATAGCCAGTTACTCAAGTATCTAACACATGAACTATGTACATGTCGCTCAAACTTTTGCTGAGGAATAACTTTCATCAGCGGATCTGCAATGTTGTCATCTGATGCGACCTTCTCGATCTTCACATCGCCATAATGTATAATCTCACGAATCAGATGGAAACGTCGAAGAACATGCTTGGATCATTGATGAGACCGCGATTCCTTAGTCTGCGCTTTAGCCCCGTTATTGTCACAATACAATGGAATGAGCTCAGCTGCTAATGGAACTACTCCCAATCCAATTAAGAATTTATGGATCCAAACTGCCTCTTTTGCTGCCTCAGCTGCAGTGATGTATTCCGCTTCTGTTGTTGAATCGGCAACAATCTCTTGCTTGGAAGATTTCCAACTTACTGCTCCGTTGTTCAAACAAAATATGTACCCAGATTGTGACTTACAGTCGTCCTTATCGGTTTGGAAACTTGCGTCGGTAAATCCAGTTACCTCAAGTTCTCCATCTCCATAGATTAAGATCGCATCCCTAGTTCATCTAAGATACTTAAGGATGTTCTTAACCGCAACCCAGTGACCATCACCTGGATCGGCCTGATAGCGACTACACATGCTCAAAGCATAGGAGACATCAAGTCGTGTACATATCATGGCATACATGATCGATCCGACTGTA
Organism: Zanthoxylum bungeanum; assembly: GCA_019454045.1. Classification (NCBI taxonomy): domain Eukaryota; kingdom Viridiplantae; phylum Streptophyta; class Magnoliopsida; order Sapindales; family Rutaceae; genus Zanthoxylum; species Zanthoxylum bungeanum. Next base: position 10,586 of record SKCR01024368.1, on the reverse strand, counting down.
GTAGCGAACAGGATCCAACTCATGTCGTCTATCTCATATTGAGTTTTAGGACACATGTCCTTAGATAGAGCGACACCATGTGACACTGGAAACAGTCATCCCTTAGACTGTTCCATGTTGAATCTCTTCAACACTTTGTCAATATACGTGCTCTGGGAGAGACCAAACAGCTTTCTAGATCTATCCCGGTAGATCTTTATTCCCAGAATAAAGGCTGCTTCTACCAGATCTTTCATGGAGAATTTTAATGAAAGCCAAGCTTTCACCGATTGTAGCATGGGAATGTCATTGCCAATAAGCAATACATCATCAACGTAAAGGATAATGAATGTCAGTGCGCTCCCACTAACCTTCTTATATACACAAGGATCATCCTCGTTTTGAACGAAATCATATTCATTTATGATCTCATCAAAACGTTGGTTCCAAGAACGCGATGCTTGCTTCAATCCATAAATGGATCGATTTAACTTGCAAACATTGTCTGCATGTTTTGGTACGACAAAACCGTCAGGCTGTTGCATATAAACATCCTACAAAAGGTTTCCGTTAAGGAAAGCGGTTTTGACGTCCATCTGCCATATTTCGTAATCAAATTTTGCAGCAATAGCTTGCATTATCCGAATGGATTTAATCATGGCAACTAGGGAAAACGTTTCGTCATAATCGACACCATGTCGTTGACGATACCCTTTTGCTACAAGCCTAGCTTTGTATATTTGTATGTTTCCATCCATGTCGGTGTTCTTATTGAAGATCCATTTGCAACTAATAGGCTTTACGCCTTCTGGTGCATCAACCAGTGTCCAAACTTGGTTGGTGTACATGGAATCCATTTCAGATTTCATGGCATCTTGCCATAAACCGGAGTCGATACCTTGTATCACCTCCTCATACGTAGCCGATTTGTCTTCCTCAAAAAGATTAATATCCACATGAGGTGAGATCAGAAACCCATACCTCTCAGGTTGTTTTCTAACTCTCTCCGACCTACGCGGTTCTTGTGTATTCGAAGATTGTGGTACAGACTTATCCCTGATGAACTGTTCATGTTCCGTTAAGGAATCGATGCCAGGATTAGTATCACTCCGATTTTCATCGAGTTCTACTTTCTTTCCACTAACCACTGCATTTAGGAATTCATTCTCAAGGAATACCGCATGTAGGGAAACAAATACTTTTTTCTCTTATTGGTTGTAGAAGTAATATCTTTTGGTTTCCTTAGGATAACCTACAAATAGACACTTATCCGATTTGGGTTCAAGTTTGGTACCATCCAAACATTTAACGTATGCCCAGCAACCCCAAATCTTCAGGAATGAGAAACCTGGTTTCTTTCCTGTCCATATTTCATACGGAGTCTGCTGAACAGACTTTGACGGAACCTTATTCAAAATAAGTATTGCACTGTTCAATGTATATCCCCAGAAGGAAATAAGTAGCTCAGTACGACTCATCATCGACCTTACCATGTCCAACAAAGTTTCATTTCTCAATTCGGACACACCCTTTAATTTAGGTGTTCCGGGAGGAGTCCACTGTGAAAGAAACCATACTCTTTCAAGTAATCTAGAAACTCATTGCTCAAGTATTCTTCACCACGGTCCGACCGTAATGTTTTAATACTTTTGCCGGTCTGTTTTTCTACTTCGTGTCGAAACTCTTTGAATTTCTCAAACGTTTCCGACTTGTGTCTCATAAGATACACATAATTATAATGCAATGCATCATCCGTAAAGGTTATGAAGTATTCATATCCACCTCTAGCCTGGCTAGACATGGGCCCACATACGTCACTATGAACGAGGGCTAACAGTTCGGTGGCATGTGCACATTTACCGCTAAAAGGTGTTTTAGGCATTTTGCCTAATAACAAGATTCGCAGATGTCATATGAATTTGGATCAAATCCGTTCAAGTACCCATTCTTCGAAAGTGTGGATATGTGAGTCTTGTTAATGTGTCCAAAACGACAATGCCACATATAAGATTCATCTTTGTTACTTAATTTAAGCATTTTGTTTGTTACATTATATGTTTGAGATTGATTTATATTCAAAATATAAGGACCATTATACACATCAGCACTGCATATCTCAATATCATTTTTATACATAAAACACCCAGTGTTTCTAAATACAAAAGTATACCCACATTGGGCTAAACAAGATACAGAAATAATATTACTAGTCAAACTAGGTACATAATAACAGTCTGATAAGTTTAGTACATGCCCCGAGGGCAGTTCCAACATATAAGTCCCTACAGCCAAAACATCGACTCTAGTCCCATTTCCAACTCGTAGATAAATCTCACCTGAGGCCAGTCTCCTATTAATCTGTAGATCCTGCACATCAGTACATATATAAGTACCACAACCAGAATAAAAAATCCAATTTTTAAAACTAGAAGTAGCCATGTTTATTTCTATAACAAACATACTTGAAGCCGGTGCCTTGCCCGCTTTGATTTCCTTCATGTACGCATTGTACTCACGGCAGTCACGCTTCCAGTGACCCCGTTTGCCACACTGTAGGCAGACATCTTGGGATTTGTCATTCCCCTTCCCAGAAGACTTTGATGATTTGGCCTTGCCCTTCTTCTTCTTCTTCTTCTTTACACCACCAGTAGCCTTTGGCCAAGCCTTGGCAGACTGAGATGTTGAAGCGAAGTGCGCCTCACGCTTTTTGCCCTTCAATAGCTCTTTTTCTGCTTCACGTAACATTGCCATCAACTCTCCAAGAGTATGGTCTTGGTTCATCATATTATAGTTCATGATGAACCCGCTCCAGCTGTCAAGAAGAGACTGCAAGATCAAATCTATAGAAGTCTCAGCTACAAAGGTTATGCCTAACTGACCCAGCTGTTCGATGTCAGCAATCATCTGCGACACATGGTGCTCAACAAATGTACCCTCTGACATTCGAGGGCGAAAGAGCTTCTTCTGCAATTCATACCTTTGCGATCTAAGGTTAGATCGATGAAGGTCTTTCAATTTTCCATCATAGTATAAGGATCCAATCCCTTGTTCTGGCGACGAAATTGAGGGGTCATTGCAGCGAGCATGACAGATTGAGCAGTTGAGTTGTCATCGCTATGAGTATTCCAAAACTCAAGCTCAAACGGCTGCTCATTTCCAAACTTAGGCCCGAGAGGTCTCTCTATCGTATAGAGCATTATCTCAGCCCCCAGGACAATCCTGAGGTTCATCTCCCAGTCAGGAAAGTTCGCACCATTAAAGACATTTTCGCCCATGATAATGTCTCTAACCCTGATTTTTCCAGCCATCTTAATTGCAATAGTCTAACTATTCAATTAACGATTTTTGGGTACAGCCCAACTGTTACAAGAAAATAATAAAATATTAGTCCAACTAATAAATACATAAAATGACGAAATAATTTGAAAGCGCGTATTGGCAAGTATTTGAACGAAATTGCAAATTCAATACTAGTCTCCCACTGTTTTTCGGCGAGCCTCTAACCCTATGTTGAGAACTCGGGAAACCTAGTTTCCTAGTGGGCTAGGATCCCGTTAAATAACACACCACATTGACTTTGGCCAACAAGCTGTATGATATTTAACTAGGTAGATCTCTAAGATCAATGGATCTCATCCAATTCCTAGATCCGGTAGGTGGACCTCCAAGTCCGAAACATATATACAATATATATGCCAATATATCCAATATATTTTCCAAACCTTTTCCTCTAAATCAAATAAGCCTTGGTTTTGAATCAACAAGCTTAATGATTCCAGTTAAGCGGGACCCATTGACCTTGGAAAACTTCGTAATCCATGTTGATGAACAAGAAGTGACCTTGACTTTAGCCAACAAATCACAACTTGCCCAAGACATGCGATATAGAACAAAGCTTTCATGGTTCAAACACATCCGCGATGGACATTGATCTTGACTTTGGCCAACAAACCAATGCCAATCTTGGATCTTGAGAAAGATCCATTCAATGGAAGGAAAACGCTTAATATTTGATTAAAGATTTTTCGCGTAAATTGGCAACCAATTTATTATCTTTGATTAGGTCTCATCATACACCCTTAAGCATGCATTCTAAAAGCATAATAAGGCGCGAATAAAATAATAATGATATGCAGATGCATACTTACAAATTGTTCGTAGAACAAATCATTTCCTTTCCTCTCCCCGGCTAGCACTATTCCAACTTCTACCCAATTACATAATATAATAAAGAAACCTCATTAACATCGAGGGGAATTGGTGAGAAGAGAATTAAAAAGAGTCAAGAGATAAAGGCTGGACACGCATGTCCAATTTAATAAATTCTAAATTTATTACAGCAATTTCCAAAATTTCCCTCACCCGTCTTATATCCATCCGATATAAATTATTCATACAATACATCCATGTATACACACAAAGCATGTTATTCAATCAATCTAATCTAATTAATTAATATTTGAATTGAGTGATCATCCAATGTTCAAACAACGATTTGATTTGCGCGAGTCCAACCCGTTTAAGAATAAGTACTCAAAGTGTGAATTCTTGAATTATATCGAACTATAATTTTAAATCCGATTTAATTTGTATTCAATACTAATTCGTATTTAATTCTAAATTAAATAATTACACTTTATTAATGTGCCTTTTAGACTTAGATTCTAAATCCAATTTTAATGGGTCTCAAAGGCCTAATTAACATCCAATGTCAATTTAATTAAAGTCCAATGGACTTTTAATTAATTCATAAGGCATGGGCTTTGGCCAGTACGGGTTAAACCCAAATGCAAAGGCCCAATAAAGGAATCACTCTATTTGCCATAAAATTAATTTGGGCCCATTAGGCCCAATTAAATTTAAAAGGCCCATTAATTATATTTGGACTTAACAGAATGGTTTTAGGCCCAATTTGGACCCAATCCATTTGTCCTAAAATAACTTGGCCCAACCAAGCCCATTTGGCCCAAATATAACAATTTTAGCCCAATTCCAAATTTAAGCCTAATTAATTAAATTCCAATATTCCAAATATCACAATTTATTTAATTAAAGTGTATAGCCATAATTAATTTGTTAAATTAACATTTCCAAAACACCAATTTAATTAATTAATCATGCTTTAATATTTTCAATACATGTCCAACACAATTGAAGCAAAATCAACTCATCAACATGCTCTTTAATTCAGGACAATTTAGGCTTTTATATATGATTTTGATTTCAATCCAATTAAATCACAAATCAATATACTCAAGCATTTTAAACACATCCAATGGTCTAAAAAACAAAAAATCACCATGACATAGGGCTTCAAACTCTCGGCCAGCCAAACAATTTGGGGAAAAATTATCTAATCAATTTTTCATAAAATTAATCATGTATAACTCTAAGTTATAATAATCTAAGCATACTCAAACAATCAATTTGATAAAATCATGCTCCAAGCAAAAATACCCAAATTCAAGATTATGAACCCTAATCAATTTCATGCTTAATTTGGCTCTGATACCATTGTTGGGTTCTCTAAGTTCTTGCCAAGGATCTATTTAAGCATAAAACATGTGAATACTCGAAGTAAGATAGCGGAAAAATACTTAAAACGATCGGATAAGTGGATTTAGGAAAGTTCAAAATTTTCCTCTTTGAGAAGTGCTCCAAAATCTTCTCTTTGATTGTATGTGAAGCTCCAAGCATGGTGAATGCATTCCAAACTCAAAGGATGTTTCTCTAGCACATTTGTAACTCTTTAAGTGCTAGCTAAGGAATAAAATTGCAACAAAATTCTTCCCTTATGTCTCTGTGGTTCTCGGTAATTGAGAGAAAAAAGAGAGGGAGAGTCACGCCCAAGTTAAAGAGAAGAGAGTGATGTGTGTTGACTTGTTTTGATTTTAAAAAAATTAAAAGACATATACCAAATATCCAAAGTTGGTAAAAGTCTCTCACAAATCAAGGTTGAGTATTTTACAAGCCATCACCAACAACTAACCAACTTCCATCAAGCAAAAATTTGATAAGTTGACTAGGTGATGTGACTTATGGGCCCCACTACAAATTCAAAATCCGAGTGGGCCCGCAAAACACATATCGGGCTCGGGTTCGTTATTCTGAATTAACGAATTTTCGTTGCGACTTAATTAAATCAAATTTAATTAAATAATAATGCCTCGCAAAATTATTACGAAAGTCGCTCGCGAATTAATTCTAAATTAATTCGTTCGCCCGAATTAAAATCCAATTTTAATTCCGTTATGAAATCTAATTTCATATAATATATCGATATATTATTTATTTAATTAATTCCAAATTAATCGTTCTCTCTCTCTTCTAATTGAATTTTTCCCAGATAAGTTCTCGCCGTAATTAATCCTAGATTAATTTTCTCTCACATAATTAATCCCTGATTAATTCTATTCGAGTCATACGTCATCGGTGAATCTTCGGGAAGCGACCCATGAGATCTCTGGATATGTTGGCAGTAAATTTGGTCGTCGGATTATCCGAACACGTGCGTACCCCGTACCACGTTCTTACCAATTTACAAGACATGGTTGGCTTCTAGCAAAGCGCCGTGCCTACCCAATTCTCCAGAAATATTCTTTAAGGAATATATATATCTTTGTCAGGCGTAATATACATAGTATTGCGTATTGCGATCCAGTATCTGATGTCACATGCAAGGCCTGGGGCTGGAATAGCGTCTGCCCCGTACGAAGCAGATATCGGATCACAAGCAATTAGTCTCTATAATCGGATAATCATGACCTTGTCATATTATCCCGATAGTTGCAGCATAATAGAGTAACAGTTCTGTATCCCTAAGTGAACATCATCTGCATATGACTGAATTGATACTTTCATCTTGACATCACACCCAATACACTACAATTCTCAATAAACCCAGAAGATGTGTACACAGAACCTGTTAAAGCCCCGGACGACCAAAACCAAAGCGTATTGATTGTCGCAAGTATTAACGATGCAAGTCTCAGGTTAAGACCAAATATACCTATCCTGATTCAGATTCCCATAGACACATAGTCATACTACCAATGGGATTCCGAGGGGTCTATCCAGAGCAAAGCTGTTTCCGTACCATCGGCAAACACAACCTCTTATCACACTTGCATAAGTATCCAATACTTAAATATATGAGAACTATGTTATTACGTTTCCATAACTCGCACAAGTGCAATACTAGTCCATTCTACATTATCGATGTCCAGTCTCGATAATACTACGACTAGGGATAGTTAATGATTAAACCTTCGTGGATTGCTACTGTCTCATATCTTATAATCCGGAACTAATCATAAGGACTTTTATCATTTATATATATTCAAGTAATCTAATTAAAAAATGATAAAATAGCAATTTCCATTGTCACATAGTTAATTTGTACAAAAATCCCAATGTCTTTTACAAATAGTGACGCTATGGGTCATAATTGTCCAACAATTTGTGTGCTTGACCCCTTGAAGGCATTTCTTGGAATCAAAAACCAATTTCTGAGACTTTGTCTTAGGAGGTTTGGAACCTTACATGCGTACAAATAAAAAATAATGCGAACACATAATGATAAATGATATTTGTATAAAAAGATAAAAATAACTATTAACATTACATAATTTTTATTGTTTAATTTGTCATCTTTTGGTCATCTTAACTACTAAAACTATATAAGTTTGGTGATTATTTTGTCACCCTTTCATCATTTTTTTTTATACAAATATCATTTTTCTAAACACCATAAACAAATTAAGGCAGCGATCCATCAAATGTCATTAGGATGGCGGTGATAATCTTATGGAAGGGTATCAATATTCTCGTATTTATCCTAGATATTTTATTTATGTTCTCGTTCCATCTCCACTCCCTTGTAACTATTTGATGTAATGATATGTCTCAAATAATTATAAAAATCCCAAGATGACTCAAACCCCGAATAACTAAAAACTTATATAAAAAATTTTAAATATATCCATTAAAATATTTTAATGCCATCGATATTACATCATATTCTATTAGATTATCAAAAAATATAACATTAAATTTGGCTATATCCATAAAATATAGTATAAATATAGGATAAATATGTCCCTTAAGAAGTGCCTAATGTGAAAGATACAAGGATGAGGAGACATGTCCTCTAAAGTGAAGGCATGTGTCCCTAGACTTTATAAGGCATTAGGAAGGGGTATAACCCTTAGAAGAGTTATACCCTAAACCAAATAGTACCCCCAAAGACACCATTCCATGCCTATAGGGGGAGGGGTGGTCTTCTGTTCACTTGCAATCATCCAAAAACATTCATAACATATACATATTTTAGAGAGTCAATTCATATAGAGAGTTTCCACCATTTGTACTTGTTCCAATTCTTGGATAAAGGAGTGCCCCTTCTACCATAAGCAACCAAGTAATACTGGGAGAACGTTAACCACAAGACATCCGTAGAGCACCGAGGTAGGGCAAATAAGTTCTTTAGGACATAGGCAACTCGACTAGGATCCAGTGTTTTAATCATCTTCAACCTTTTTCCAGGTTTTTCTAAGTTTCATGATTTATGTTTTGTTTTAGTACGTTAGTGTAAAATTAATTGAATAATGTTTGTTAATATTATGGAACAATCTTCAACCTTTTTTAAGATTGTTAGTCTATATTATAGTATGATATATATGTTATAAATATGAAATTGGCACTATATAATATATGTAGTAATGTCAACTTAGTAAAATCAGATACTTAATTTTATAAACTTGGTAGTATAGGTTTAAGTTAATATTAGAGTATTCAATTATCACAAGCATAAACCTAGTTTTTATTATGAGAAAGTTGGAAATTATATCTTAATTATTGAATGTTTGTTGCATACTTGGTTGAGAATTAAAAGTGTAATTATACACAAGTAATTCCATCCAAGCTTGATTGAACTTTTATATATATACAAATATTTGAATATTCTTGTACTTTTAAATTGAAGTGTAACACCAAGATTGAATGTCTAAGGTATTCTATTGAGAAATAGATTAAGGAAATTCTGTCAACAAATCAATAAAAGCCTAAGTGGGCAGAGATTTAAGTGGTTACACCGGACCCCCCTCGTCCTTTGGGAATTTTCCTTTATTCACCTATCATAAGAAATCTTAGTCAAAAGTTCAAGGACTTGTATTATTTGGTACTACTGTCCAAGATAATAACCATTGAATCTTAGTGAACACATAAACACGATCATACATTTGATCGTTGTGCGATTTGTCTTTCGTAGACTTACTTATTATTGTTACATTTCCAGTTACATATGGCTAGTGGAAATATCACAGTACCGGTTGCTCATTGTGAGAAACCAGATAAGTTTGATGGAGAAAAATTCAAATAGTGGCAGAGTAAAATATTATTCTACCTGACAATACTGCACTTGGCTAAGTATCTCAAAAATCCTCCGGGTCATATGGAGGGAGAAACAAAAATAGCCAAGCAACTACGAGAAGAGACATGGTCGTCATATGAGTTCTTGTGCAAGAACTACCTCTTATGAGGACTTGACAATACCTTGTACAATGTGTACTAAGGCATGACTTCTGTGAAGATTCTGTGGGAATATCTTGCGAAAAAACTATAAAACAGAGGATGTCAGACATAATAAAATTTATAGTGGGTAGGTCCTGGACTATAAGATGGTAGATTGAAGGATGGTAATGTCTCAGTTGTGTGAACTATAGTTGATCATTCATGAAATATTAGATGAAGGAATGAAACTCTACGAGACGTTTTAAGTTTCCACAATTATTGAAAAATTTCCTCCATTGAGAAGGACTTCAAGAGCTATCTGAAACATAAGAGAAGCATATAAGTCTTGAAGGCCTTGGAGTTGGATTGAGGATCGAAGAGGACAACTGGAAGTCTGAGAAGGCTAGCTACAAGACTATGAAGTCTAAGGCCAACATCATCGAAGGTGGAAATGGTAGCAAAAAGTGAAAGAACAGTGGAGTTGATTCTTCCCAACCAAATAAGAAGTTCAAATGAAGTGCTACATCTGTGGGAAAAATGATCACATGGCAAAGGACTACAGAAATAACAAGTCTCAAGACAATGGCAAGAAAAAGAAAAATGAGGCCCATGTCACTGAGGATGAGCAGCTAACTAATGAGATCTAAGAAATGAACCTCTCAATAGTTGTAACAGAAGCCAACTTGGTTGCGAATCTGAGAGAATGGCGGGTAGACATGGCGGCTACGAGTCATATTTGTGCTGATAACAAGATATTTTCCTGGTATAAGAAGCTTGATGGTGGCGATCATCTGACTATGTGAAACTTATCGACCTACAAAGTGGTTGGACAAGGCATAATGGTTTTGAAGATGACATTCAGGAAGTAGCTTACATTGAAGAATGTTCTGCATGTTTCGGATATTCGTAAGAACTTGGTTTCAGGCTCTCTCCTTCTCAAGAATGGTTTTAAGCTTGTATTTGTTTTGACATTTTGTACTGTCCAAAAATGATGTCTATGTAGGAAATAGATATCTCACTGAGGGCCTTTTCAAGTTCAATGTAATGACTGTCAATCGATACAGTGCTAATAATAAAGCTACATCTTTTGTTTATAT